>JARK01000025.1:87141-98633 GCA_000688135.1 Ancylostoma ceylanicum
CCCCCCCGAAAGTTTTATCGAGAAATTCGGAACCTGCACTCCAAGGTGTGAATTAGCACTACCCTCCCATCACTTTTTTGCTGATATTTTCTTGAACGCTGCAGCAGTAGGAAAGGATCACCGTATTGTCCCGAAAGTCATGGTCTTTGTTGTATTTGTCCTCTTCTTTGGAAACAAAACGGCTTATGAAATGTGCCTCATCAGTCTCTGCGGGTAGCCATGCGAATTTGGCCAAATGATTAACCTCATCTTTCACTCGGGTTCATGCTCCATGTTCCTGCAAAGTTTTGTTACAAACAAAGTTGATTACTTACAGTCTGCAAGATTTGAAAGTTCCAAAGTCTATTCCAAAGGCGACCAAGGAGGGATACTTGTAGAGTGGATTTTTTTCGACAGTGCATTTCGTGCGGCAGCGGCTCCGCTAGCATTGCAGCACGCAGCGCGGTCGGTCAGACAGTTGATCCACAATTGATCCGGCTTCTTTGACGAATTTCATCGTATGTTTCCTCCTTTGGTTCTAAGAACTATGAGCAAGATAAGAGAAAACAAGCGATAAAACTCATCGAAAACGCATGGATTGATGTTGGATCATCCCATTGACTGACCGCGCTGCATGCCTCAATGCCAGCGAAGCTGCTGTCGCGGGAAATGCACTGTCGAAGCAAATCGTCTGTACCTGCTGTCGGTCTTTATCCCTCGTCTTCGTATCTCGCGCGCTGTAGAGCGTTCTGTTTTTCTCTAATGTCTTCCCGGCTATCCTCCTTGATAGAGCTTGTAATATCAAGCCAATATAAGTATTTTGGTGGTAAAACGAACATCATCACATTTAACCTTTGCGATGATTGTACGGCGATGTCGCCTAGCAGTTGCTGTGATTTCTGTTGGTAGATTGAGTATTTGTTTCAGGTGTGGTCCGTAGCTGAGTGTGCCGACGTCTTCTGTGAGAGTGTAGCGGCTCTGAGCAAGCGTAAGAATGCCCTCACGGACAACTCCATACTACATTGGGATAAAGATGATGAAGATGCAATGCGCTTCGTTGGTGCATGTGCGAACATCCGCGCCACAATATTCGGCATTCCTCGCAAATCCTTGTTTGAAATCAAATGTAAGCATTGATTCTGTTTTTGATGACTCCCTTAAAAGAATTACTAGAGATATCTTTTTGCAGCAATGGCTGGGAATATTATCCCTGCTATCGCGACCACAAATGCAATAGTCGCTGGAATGGTAGTGGTTGAGGCAATGAAGATCATTTCTGAGGAGCTGGACAAGTTGAGAGTGGTGTTTATTAACCGTGCACCTAATCCTAGAGGAAAGGTGAGGTTTGCTTTCCTATACCTAGAATTTCTACACATTACTTTGAATCATTTAATTGGTAGAAGTCCATCAATTGGACAAGATTTCGAAAACCTTCTGCGATTTCTGTTCTTTTTGCAGATTTTGGTCGATCAGATTCCGTTCACTCCTAATCCGAATTGCTTCGTGTGCTCAGACAAGCGTGAATGCTTCATTAAACTGAATCCAGAACAAATGACTGTGAAGGCATTGCAGGATAAGGTGAGTTAGGATCTTAGCACCACCTCTTCCACTTTGTTCCCGATTTCCTCTTGTTTTTCCAATTTTTTGTGTCCTTTCCACTCCCAACGATGAGTGAAAGCTGGGCTTTCCCATTCTGGCAATTTTTAGGTCTTGAAAGGAGCACTGAATATGGTAGCACCTGATGTTATAGAAGCAACCACCTCCCGCATTGTCATCAGTAGTGAGGAAGGTGAAACTGCTGGTGAGTTCGGCTTTTGATGGGTGTGTATCATCATAAGAGAAAAAAGGGGCGTAGCTAGACAACTCTGATTGGCGCATTCGGGCCGCCCTTCACGCCCACCTGCTTGACTCATACGGCGCTAATCACAAATAGACCATGTACTACGGGATTGACGCCGTTCGAGTTCAAACAGGTTGGTGTGACGAGCGGCCCGAGTGCGCCAATCAGAGTCGCCTTGTTACGCCCTTTTCTCCTTCACGATGACACACTCGCGTTTGATCACTTCCTGGTAACTTGCTCGTTTACCGATGCTAGATACTTGGTTTTTTAGATCTCGAAGCGAAGATGCTGTCGGAGCTTTCTATTGGAAATGGTTCTATGCTTATGTGCGATGATTTCCAGCAGAAACTAGAGCTGAAGTTGATTTTAGCCGAGTGTAAGACCTTGAAAGGCGATGAGTTTGAGGTACTGTTGTGCTTTTGGCTGCCCATCTTCTTTACCGTTACTTTTAAGTAGTTCGTTTCCAGGTACTACAAGACAGTGGAGAAGTAAAAGAAAATGTTGATGAAGAATCTCGAAAGAGGAAGAGCATGGCTACACCAGAGGTGTTGGACGGCGAGACTGCTGCCAAGCGTGTTAAACTCTAAAGCGTTTGTGAGTTCAGTCAAATTCCTTCAAAAGAAACGCTTCGGTAGTGAGCATGGCTTTGTGTCATTAACGTAACGAATTAACGCATCAACGCGTAAAGGCCGTTTTTGGCCAACTTAACGAATTAACGAAATTTGAAATTTTTCTAACGCACAGCCCTGGAAGCACTCACATTTTCTCTGCTGCTTTTTATTTTTGAAATTTCGAAGAAAATTTCCGTCTTTTCATTAAATTTTCTTACAGATACCAAGTCAATACTATCATACACGTCGTTAAATTCTTGTTTCTACTATCTCAGCAATGAGGAAGTTTCCTAGGAGGTGATTTCAATTTGTTTCACTAGTTCTTCACTTTTGGACTGATCGATTTATCCTACTATTTTCAGCTTCACCTCTCTCATTGTCTTACACAACCGGTTATCCGAGGTCGTCCACACTTGCATGATTTGATTGTTGTTATGTTGTTCTAGTAAATATTTCAGTTTAGGTCATGCTTTCTTCAACAGTTTAACTTTTTGGAGAAAAATTTTACGCCCTGATGAAATTAACTTGCTCGCTTTCATGTAGGGGCATGGTAAATTGAAGTCAGCTTTGGTTGCTTTCCTGGAATTTGTTATGCATGGCATTGTAGGCCATGCAAGATTCCCTCAACACGTTGCGGACAACGTGATGCACATGAATATGGTAGCGGAACACTGACAGAAATCGGTTTGCTGTGGAATTGTTCTGGGAGCGGAAAGTCCGCTCATACAGCATACGGTCGCTCACATATAACGAAACGCAATCATAACGTAAACGTCAAATCCATGAATAAAATATTAGCCTTTTCGTGTGGAAATTTCGTCTTTTGGAGCGTGGTGATACAGAAACCCAATTAGTGCGGAAAACCTATGGAAGCTGTATGCTCTAGAACATGTCCTCCGAAACTGTGAGGACACCTTGCTGCTGGACTTGCCGGAATTTACTGGCTTTGAATTTTGGAAAAGTGTGGGAACATATGAAGTAAAGGGGAGTGATTAGCGACCACGCGTAGGCTGATATTCTGATTAGCAATCAAACTTTATTATTGATGTGATACCTCGCACTTTTTTCACTTTCTTGCTCTTTAAAATGCTTTGGGTTCCTCCAAAGCTGTTCTGTTACGTTATAGAAAAATGAGACATCTGAAACAATGATCTACGGGGCGTGGACACTGTGACGTGATTCGTTAGTTTGGATCTCCTTCCTGCGTTCAACACCAACTCATCCGTTTCACCTATAGTGTGTTCGTGCGAGAATGATGTTGAAGTAAACGGCTGCGTGACCATTTGGACCCTACAGTAACCCTACAGTAATTAGAGGGCGGGGACACGGGACGGCTGCGATGCGTGCGCTGCCGCCGATGGGGGCGGGGCGCGAAGAAATGTGGACGAGCTCTCCTGGTTCTTAGGATAGCAAGAGGCTGGAAACTTCCATCTGGGGGTTATTTCACGTGCTGAGCACGAATTTGGCATCCATCTTGCACCATGAGTTCATCTTGGGCGGCTGCAATGGAAAGACTATTGTGATTGTTTTTAGTCGTCTAGAACTGACGTACTAATTGAAACCGATGTAATATTTGAATAAAAAAGAATGGGCAGCATCTTTTAAACATACTGAGTACGAATTTGATGCCTGGAATTACTTTAATTCACAACACTCCATGTTGTTATTTTATTTATTTATTTGTACACCAGCAAAGGTGCGCCAACAAAACATCAAGAGCACCACATGGATAGTTATGTCTAACATTTCTGACATACTGAGAAAATAGTAGCCGCATCTTTCTGTATTTCAAATGTAAGTTTTTAAATTCTACTAAAGATTATCAGCATAAGTTTTCTTCACTAGGATGGCAATTTCTCCTGATTTGATATTAGGAATCTTTACTAAGTCGATAGGTATTGTTTCCAAAGCGTAACTGCATGTAGGCGACCTCAATCACGCGAGGTCTGCAAAGTTTTCCCTGCAGCACTGTACAGAAAAAGACGGCATGCCCTTAGGACGACGGCATGCCCTTAGGTGTTACCAGTGGTGTTACCAGTAACAGGTCGCGTTGAGAATGGCGACAACATCGTATCCAATCACTTCAAAGGGAATTGTGAATGAATGTAATATAGATGAAAAATTGAGGAAAGGTAGCCTGAATATTTGGGTATATTTTGATATTGTAATAATATAATATATTCCGCCATATTCAATTACTCCTTACGAATTTTCTTATTATTCTACCATAACAAGTCCTAGAAAACCTACATGAGATGCGTGTTCTCGAGAAGCGGATTATGGTTCCGAAGGCAGAATTATAAAAAGTGTGTTGTCATAAAATCGGTTTTGTTCTGAAATTTCGCACAGACTCTACTTGAGGGGGTTATTTGGACCCTAGTCACGAAAATAACACTAAATCTCTTCCGTAGCCTAGTTTTTTTTGTAACATACGTTCGAAATAATGTGGGATATTGAAATAGAATGCCAGTATCGGCATTGAAGTCAGTGTAGCTACAGTGGCATCATTAAACGCAGCCTCGCTAACGTAAGTGAGGTTTTTAAAGTTTTTTTGTTTTAGGGTAGAAAACTAGTGCGATTCTCATGATCAGGCATGAAATAACCCCCTGCTCTTCTTCATTCCTATCACCCAACTATATGATCATGGAGATCATCATGAGGACTAGTACATGTTTTCTTAAATTGCATAAGATTTTAAGAAAAATAGTGGCTAGATTCCGCCTGATTTACTATACAAGATGACATCATGGGTCGAAATGGATGAGAAATTCGTGTTCAGCACGTCAAATAACCCTTAGGTACTAATTTCCAGAGTCCAACATGTACGGAAACGTCTTCTGCGAGTTTGCAGTTGCGGTCCATGGCAGCGTCGGTCGCGCCTTCATTGAGGCGGCATGACAGGCTGGTAGCAGAAACTCGTACAGGTTTTCGCGGCATCGCCGCGTCTCACCCCCTCGACCGCAACGCAGCAACCGCTCCGCAGCATACGGCTGGAAACAGCCGACCAATGGCGGCGCCCTCGCAGGCAGCCGCTGACCCCGCCCTAATTGCTAGGGTCCAAATGGTCCGTTCCCCGAAGTAAACATATAACCTGTTAGGGCGGTTAATTAATTAATTAATTAATTTATTTATTTATTTAAATTAACTACCAGCTGAATATGGTGACGTTACATAAAAGACAGCAGAACATCTGATCAGTAGCAAAATAGACGGGATAAAAAATTGTTGGAGGTTGGATGGGCGGATCTTAGAATAGGGGCAACGTCCCCTTTTCCCTCAAGGTGAAACACATCGTAAAAATACACTGTCGAACAGAGAAAAAATAATATAGTTGTAATGCGATGTTATCCACACTAGCTGTCTACTCGATGTTACTCTTTAAAATGGGGGTGGGCTCATTTGTGTGCCCAACCAATCATATCAAGAAGGCCACGCCCCCATTTGATAGTCTACGCTCTTTCGAGCCAATTGCCAGGGTTATGACTTCCAATAGTCCAAGTTCGAATACGTCTGTCCGGAATCGACGTGAAATTTCAAGGTTCATAGAAGCTATCATTGTGGCTTGCAGCAGCAGTAGCATTTCAACTAGTGTAACCAACGCTCCTGGTTTGTTTTTCTGGACGATGAAAGTTTAATGCGGTGCTATGGTGCCATACCTATAGATTTTCCAGATGGTGTTCAAAATTGGAATAATCGGAGGATCTGGCCTCGAGGATCCGCAAATTCTACAGAATGCGAAGGAAGTCGAGGTCACCACACCGTATGGGAAGCCTAGCGATAAGTATATTGAAGGTGGAGTTTCTATGAATTCTATCAGGATATCTAGTAAGAGGGTGACATGGGACAAAAGTATATCTTAAAAAAAGGTCAAAAGATAACTTCTACGAAAAATCAGCCGTTGAGCGGGTAACTTTGTCTACGTTCTAACTATGTATGTTCATGTTAACAGAAAGCTGCAGCTGTGGAAGTGTACAGTGCGTGCCTCTACCTGTTTGGACAGGTTAGAACAGGATCGGTCGAGAATGGGGACGGTGATATCAGTGATGGGTGTATGCGCAGACAAACAGAGTGCCACGTACCGCGTCTGCTCCGCACCGATCGGTTGATGAGACTGATAAATAATTAGAGATTAAAAAATCAGTGGTGACAGGTGTATGTACAATATTAGATTTTTGAATTCGCTTCGCTTACAGGAATTATTGGCGATGTTCCATGTATAATTCTTGCGCGCCATGGTCGCAAGCACGATATTATGCCATCAGACGTGAATTTTCGTGCGAATCTATGGGGCATGCACTCTTTAGGTGAGTTTAGGTTGCTATTGAAGTGTCTAAGCTGACGATTCTTCCAAATTTTGACTGCAGGCGCTTCTGTTATTCTCGCCACGGTTGCTGTCGGATCATTGCAAGAACATGTAAAACCAGGCGATCTGATGTTTCCAGACTCAGCGTTTGACAAGTATCGATTACTTTATTTATTTATTTATTTATTTTGTATACTGACTTTGGCACTGTGTCTCTAACAAATAGACGATATCATTTACTTACATACAGACAGTAAGCCGGAGAAAAAAAAAACGAGTGAAAAGCAACTCCCATGATCTGCATCGAGATTACCCAGGGTAAACATACTGACGCCTGTGCTAGCGACAAGTAAATTTGATAACACGCTCACCCTGCGCTATCTCAATGTTGTATACGACCTCTGGACCCAGTTGTACCCATTCTCCTACCCAACCCCTCTGCTCATCTAAGGGTATCTTCACTCTTCTCCAGTAGTGAATGAACCGGAATGAAGCGGTCACGTGAATGATGACGATAGCGAGAAGCATGTGTATTGATTTCCACATCGCTTCAAATCGCGTCCGAATACTCCTCAACGCTTTCCACTGCTGTCATGATCGAGGAAGTTCGTGAATACCCTTCATCTATCACTCGAAGTACGAGGAGTTCTAGGGTTGCTCACTTGTCCGCTGAGATTTGCTCTGTATAAAGGTCACTAAGTGCCTCCACACCGGGGCAACGCCAATTAATTCTTTCCTAATCTTTATTTTTATAGAACTACTGGACGCAAAGACACATTTTTTGATGGATCCAATCCGAATGCTCCAGGAGTTTGCCATATTCAGATGCATCCGACCTACAACGAAAAGTTGCGAAAAGTGAGATTTTCGCTAACACTTCTTGACCTACCTTGTGATAAATACGTCGTGTTTACCAGATCCTCATGGCAGCAGCGACTGATCTCAAGTTGAAATTCCACGATAAAGGATGGGGAGTGTGTATTAATGGTCCACGATACTCTAGCCGGGGAGAGAGTCGCGTGTTCAAGTCATGGGGTGCCTCGCTGATGAGCATGACCATGTTCCCAGAGGTGAAGGTTTAACGCTGTTGAGAAGAAGTAAAGCAGTTATAGGCTACTGTATGCCTGATTTTCAGTGTTGTCTCGCTAAAGAACTTGGTATTCCATATGCAACCACTGCATTGATCACTGATTACGACTGTTGGAGGGAAGATGTACAGGTAAAGTCCCAATTATTTTGATTTTTGCTATGTGTGTTTCAAAAATTTCGGAAATAATCAAAAAAAACATATTTGAACCGTAAATCGAAATTTTCGAAACTGTCTTTTGGTCTGCGATAAACCCACTATCCGCCACCCGCGGTCGTACCGGTATTCACTGATATCGTATTCCAATTTCGTTACAGGTATCCATGGAGCTTGTGATGAAAACTTTTAAAGAAAATTCACACAAAGCCAAGAATTTATTGATCGAAGCTGTGAAGCGAATTGCAAAAGAGGACTGGAAAGAAGAAATCGCAATATGTAAAGTACGTAATCTGATTTCAACGCATTCATACTGCCATAACCCCTTTTCGCACATTTTCCAAATCTTTTTCGCAGCGCCGCACCACCCAGGCGGTGCGGCAGACCAGCTTGGCGCTGCGATAGCCCAATATCACATAATTTCCGCCGATAATTTCTTTACTATGCTCGGAAAAACTTAAATACACTTATATGTAGGAGATTGATGTGTAAGATTGGAAGACCCAGCAATCACAGCGCGGCTGGTATGCAGTGCCGCGTGGGTGGCGCGGCGCGGTCAGGTGCAGTATTAATTGGAGCTACCTATGACTCTAGGAATTCTCTTGGAGAAGTATAGCATATAGCATCGCCGTCATCCACCCCGTCGACCTTATGTTTGATAGCTATTGATTGTGGGCGAGCTATATCCGCCGCACATAGCTATCCGGCCAATAGCGGATCGCGCAGGGGCAATGGCTATCAAAGGTACTATGCTCCTGGGAAAATATACCAGCAAAATAGGTAGCATACCTGTATCGAACTCGATCCCAAAAGTTTTGCAGAAAGGTGCTCGTGACGCGGTGATGGTCGGACCGGAAGTCGTGATTCCTCATCTTGTTGTTTGAAGCCAAAGACGTTAAATGCTATCTTGTTGTTGAATCTTCCATATTTAAAAGTATAAAATGTTGAATTTCACATGTTCAGCTCAATTTTCAGATCATAAAGCGATTAGGACCGAATTAGCGGGTAGATCTATTAGATAAATCTACGTGGCATTACAGGAGCTTTTTGCGAAAAGTCGTGGAATCTCATAATTCAAGTGAAATTTTACAGTCTATAGCGTTGATTATAGTGCGTCGGAGTCCGATTCCGTCGGATAACAAATGATACGTATCGATCCTCGTCGAAATCCTGCGTGTCGGGCTGCGACGTGGATGGATACGTACCAATTGTTATCCGACAGGATCGGACTCCGATGTGCTATAAATACAGCTTATGCCGTTATAGATTTACCGTGGAGTTCCAGTAATTGACTCGTATTCAGGCCAAGTTTCGGTCGCGTAGCACATCGCTGGTAGAACAGAGACGTTGACTATAGAAGCTCCTAAAGGCACCACTCACGATAATCTTCATCTTCAAGCCTTCGGAAGTTTTCGAATCTCAAGCATAGTCCCAACAATTCTGCGACGAAAAAGGTGTCGGAAGGCACACCTCACGCGAGATATTACAAGTAGAACTTCAGTGCAACAGTTCAAACCCAGCGAGCATGGTACGAGATGTCCTGTTTCGCAAACGTGGCATTGGAGCGACACTTGACACGGATCAGCTTTTTTCGCTTGCCTTCACTCAGTTTTTTTAGATGAAAAAGTCTTTTTCGGGCTCTTTTCCCCACAGTTGACAATTTTGGTTATAATTGTCTGGAAACTACACTTTTTCACCTCTCAAGAGTTGTTTACCTTTTTTCCTGCTGGTGTCATTCATTTGTTCTCAATTGTTGTGAATTAGCAACATTTTCTCTTTTCCTTCGCCGGGTCTTTGTGCTGATCCGTTACTTCTCGAATCGAACCGAAAACCATGCCAAACAGAAGGAAGTACATAGTTTGACAGTATCGTGAAATATCTTTATAAAACTCGTTTCGCCTTTCGAAATATGGGTAGTTGCATAACCTGGGTTGGACTTAGAATTCCCGTTCAAGACTTTGCAGCTCTGCAACTTGCCTAGATACTGATGGCGAGTAAAAGAACTGCAGGAAAAAACAGGCTCTTGATTTTTGTGTACTGCGTTTGCCCAAGAGGGCAAACAACTCTTGAAGCTGAATGTCCTGATAAGGGTGTAGGAGGACTGTTGTTTTCGTTTGCTTCACATCTACGCAGCAACCAAGTAAAGTAAAGATTCGCTTTTGTCTAAGTCATTAGTTGTGTAGAACCTGAACGAGGGCGAATGTTGTCGTGTTCAAGCATGTTCTGGAGAGATTATCGAGGCTTCTGTGCATGCTCATTTACCTACGAGAGGTACTACCTGTACAACGTTTGCAGGCTTATTTCTCGACACTAGTCTCTTACATTCCACTCCGTTATACACCATTTGGTAGAGCGGGATTTACACTGCTGTTTGGTACCAAACATGCCTGAGAAGCTTACTTTTTGAGTTATTTCTTCCTTCGATGAATGTGATTTTTTTCCTAAACTCCCACATGCAATCAGGAACAATATTCTTAACAACTTCGGTCACTTTTTGCTTGAGGGTCTGTGGAAAGGGGTTAATCGAGATTCAATAATATATTGATCACCAAAATTACGGAATTTTTTTTGTGAATTCAACTGCAATAGCAATTGTCTCCATCAGCGTGAGATAACCTGGGCAGTGAAAAACCCGAGCGGAGCCGAGTATGCCGTCTTGTTCTCTGTATACAAAGAGTCCCCTCGTTTTTGGACCATGGCATAACGATGGCACACCTGTTATTCCCACCTAAATAGGATTACAAACGAAATAAATTTCTCCCTTTCTATGGCTTTCCTTTGTTGTGATGATCAACAGACAGAAAGTGAACTACTGTGCCGGGGGAACACGTTCTCTGCTACACATACGGCACAGGATGGATAACAATAGTGGTCGCTCGGTCGTTTTCGCACGGCTAGCATCATGTATCTTCTCTTTGAAAGTTATCCTTTCGCTATGTGACTAGCACATACTTGATCCAGAGAGCTTCTACGTGGACCTTGTCGCGTGGACCCCACCTGGACTTTTGATGTCAGACTTGGCCGGAATTCCGAACTTTGACCCCTCTAATCTGCCATCCTATTCACTGGATATCCGATTTGCTTTTTCATCATTTCACTTTTTTATTTTTCATTTTTATTGAATTTTCTAGTTTTATCTTTTGATTTCGTCCATTTTTTAAGAAAGAATTTTTGTTAACAGGAGAAAATTTCTCAAATATATAAAGTAGCGAGAAAAAGATTTCA
This sequence comes from Ancylostoma ceylanicum, assembly GCA_000688135.1. Lineage (NCBI taxonomy): Eukaryota > Metazoa > Nematoda > Chromadorea > Rhabditida > Ancylostomatidae > Ancylostoma > Ancylostoma ceylanicum. Next base: position 98,343 of record JARK01000025.1, read on the forward strand.
GCTTTTAGTTTTTAGCTGTAACTTCATTCAAAGCATAGCCTGGAGGTTCAAATTTTTATGGGTGTTGTAGATACTCATGGGAGTTAGAAATAAATTGAAACCTCCTCATTCCATCAAATTCATTTCTTTTATAAAAAATTTTTCTCGCAAAGGTCGAAATCTGTAATTTGACACAGTCCGCAATGTCTCAAAAAAATGGCGTCTACCGTTGAGTTCTGGCCTCGAATAGCTTCCGTATAGCAGACAGGGTCAAGCGTGTGTCGATAAATTATCAAGGGGGGTCGTACGGGG
>JARK01000025.1:119445-157907 GCA_000688135.1 Ancylostoma ceylanicum
AGCATGTGTGTTATTTTTGCGACCGCCTGCGACCCTCTACAGAAAACACTTATATGTAGGCCGAAACCGCTACTCTCTAGGACAGATAGTTTCGATAAGTTTCTAGGAAATGGGGTTGCAGCTTCGCAAAGAGTTCTCTTTCCAGAATGTCATTGCAGGTAATGAAACGAAAGACTGTTATGAGTCACCTGGTTTATTTGAGCAACACCTAAGATTCGTTAGACTCCTACCTATAGCGCACATGATGAGAGCAAGTGAGGAAAGGCAAATCTCCACTTTTGAGGTTACATTTTGGACAAAAAAGCACTGAAATCAGGGAAGTAGAGACGACTCAGAGAAAAAATAATATAAATAAAAAATCTAGTGAAGAAAATCCCAGTTAAAAATGGAATAACACCATCTTGAAAGACATCCTGTGGTGACCCACCCTGCAGGCTACCACCTTCATCAAGCCCAACCTTAACAAATCCTGCCGCATTTCTTGAGGTTTATAAAATTTCTACGTAAATTAACATTCCATGACTGAATAGGCTACTTATATGAGCAACAGCACTTGAATTACAGTTTTCTTGATTGTGAAACCTCACAAAATGTCTAGCAGTTTACTACGTGAGTTCTCGTCACGCCATTCAATTGGAAATTTTTACAAACTCGAAATTGGAACGCATATACATGTTGCAGTGGCTTATTTGTTTGCAGAAACGCTTAAAGGTTTCAATTTGTATGGCCCAGCAGCTGCGTGAAAAATTAGTCCTCAGTACATGTTTTGCACTCATGGGCTCTATTTCAGAAATAATGGAAACTGCCCTTAAACCTTGGCTTTCACAGGCCCTGTGCAGTGCTTAGAAGCAGCAGAGTAAACAGAGTATATCTACTAAAAAGTAAGGCATTTTATACATCGGCTCTCCAGAAAATAATTTTGATCGGCTAGATGCTCGAAATTGCCCACTGTGCACCGCTATGCTCACGCTCTTGTATCAGCTCGCGCTGGTGATAGCTGAAGGTGTAGTGATACGGCCGATGAGGAACAGCACTGAATCAGAATGACCACGACTATAACTCTGCAGCACTCTACTTAGACATCCAGCAGCTAGAGCAGCTGCGATATGGGTGAAACAACATGAATATAAGCACCACAGAAAATGATTGACTTGCTCTTCTGACTTCCTGGAGGCTATTCAGTATTGGTGACGTTAGACATGCCACCCAACCATGTAGGTCTCGTTTTGACCTAGTAGCTTACGCATACTAGTCCCCTTATTTTGTTTGTTAGATGTCGCACAATTGTATCTTCTCATTTCGAAATATAATTCAGTTCATGGGGATCGAAGTGCCTGAGAAATACGGAGGTCCAGGAACGTCGTTTTTCGACTCCATCCTCGTTATTGAGGAGTTGGCCAAGGTGAATTTTCGTGAAAGTAGTCTTCACCTTTTTACCGATTTCGGTTGTTTTGTTAAAACTATTTTTTTCTTGAGCTACTGTTTATGCCATTTCCTATGCTCGCTATACAGCAGCGGTCACCCAAATACCTCCCATCTGCTCTGCCACGCCGCACCACCTATGCATAGGTGTAGGTGGTGCGGCGCGGCAGAGCAGACGGACAGTATTCTGTGATGCAAGGATGACTGACCGCCGCTGTACTTTATTGTTATTTCTGAACATTTCCGTTCGCTTGCTTATAGTGTGATAATTTTTCTTTATAGGTTGATCCATCAGTCTCTGTTTTTGTAGACGTGCAGAACACGCTTGTGATACCACTGATTCTGCAACTTGGAACAGAAGAGCAAAAACTAAAATACTTGCCGAAGGCTTGTCATGAATGGGTAAGTTGAATCCGATCTCTGGTTGTTTGGTTAGTCTTTAAGTTATTCGACTTTTGTTTCGAATTCCACATCTTTTATTTTGCCTTCTATGTACACATGTATTTCATATCAGACAACAACTTTTTTATTTTCGTGTCCACTGGTTCAAGCCATCACGAACCTTTCGATTAGCTTCGTGTTTTTCTTAGAAAATCTCAGTTTTCTCGCCTCAAGTAATTGTTGCTTCCACCTTCAGGTTGGATCATTCTGTCTCTCAGAGGCAGGATCGGGTTCCGATGCGTTTGGTATGAAAACTGTCGCTAAAGCAGATGGCGATGATTTCCTTATAACGGGTACTAAGTTGTGGATTACCAATGCAGGTCATGCTAGCTTCTTTTTGGTGAGAATTTACCACCACTGCTTGAAATTTGCAAAGTTTTAGGAAGTGTGTTGTTAAAGAGATCTACCATAATTTTTCTCCTCTTATCTGTTTCATTTAGGTGTTCGCGAACGCCGATCCTTCAAAGGGTTATAAAGGCATCACATGTTTCCTTGTGGACCGAAATCAAGAAGGTGTAACAGTTGAGCGAAAGGAGGACAAGTTGGGAATCCGCGCTTCTTCTACTTGTCCAGTTCATTTTGAAGGTGTTCGAGTGCCTAAGTCAGCCATTCTTGGAGAGTATGGTAAAGGTCAGGATTTTCCTTTGAGAGTTTTACGCCCACACTTTTTCTGGGGTAGTCCTCAATTTCTTTCTAGGCTACAAATATGCGATAGAGTGCCTGAACGCCGGTCGAATTGGGATCGGTGCACAAATGTTAGGATTAGCGCAAGGGTGTTATGATAACGCCATACCGTACCTTCGAGAGCGGAAGCAGTTTGGTTCAAGGCTCATTGATTTCCAGGTGAAGAGAACGTTCAATTCTTATGTTTCATTTCCATCTTTGAGAAGAATCTGGCGCATCGCTTTTTTTCGGATTATTCAGACATGCGCTTACCTATTTAACATGAATTAGGAGGAATTTTTTAAACAAGTGCAGAGATACAGTGAGCGTCGATGGAACCTTCCCTGACCGCAGCGCGTGTCGCGTGCTGGTTTAGCTCGTTGTAGCGGTTTTTAGGGTTTAGGCGGTATTTTATAGCTTTTTATGTTTTTGGCCCTCCTCGTAGCTCTCTGTGGTGGAAATCCCATCTAGCACTACAGCAGAAAATAGCGGTAATAAGATAGAAGGCAGCTACATTATAAATAAAGGAAATACACAGTAGGAACGTGGGATGCGCAGTGGGGAAGAGAGCGCGCAAAGAAAACCTACCAAGAACGACTAATAAGCACTGAAACATCTTTATGATCGGATGTTAAGTTGGTACAGCGTGTCGCGTGCGATTATTTGGCAGAGAACTGAGTTCCATCGATGCTCGCTATAGTTGTGAATTCAAAAGTGGCGAAAATGACTATGAGTGAAAGGTAGTCCAGGAGAAATCGAAGATATTCAGCAGCAAGTACTATCGGTTCGATAATGGGTAAGGTGTTACCGCTAAAATATGACCATCGGTGTGCGTCGTGTTAGTGGTAGAACGGGTGTTATTGCAAAAACCTACCAGTCACATATCTGCTGTATCTTCCACAATATCACTTAAGAATTTGTAAAGCTTGTCTTTACCTTTCTGGTCATAAATTGAAAACGTTCTATCTGATAAAGAGAAGAATCTATGGAACACCCTCTTTTTGCTTTCAACTCCATTATCTGCGTTTTCAGGGCATGCAGCATCAAATAGCCCAAGTAGCAGTGGAGATCGAGTGCGCGCGATTATTGGTTTATAATGCCGCCAGACTGAAGGTAGTTTCTGAAGCTTTCAAGCTCGCTCTAATCACCAACGTAACATTGTTGAAGTTTCTTTTTCCAGGAAAATGGTATTAGTTTTGTGAAACAGGCTGCTATGGCGAAGCTCTATTCTTCACAGGTATAGGAATTCTCGTGTTTACCTGTATAATTTCACGAAATCCAACAAATTTCCATTCCTTCTGAGTAGCCGACCGATAATCTATGTTTGGTTCCGTAATAATTACCCAGACACTGCTTGTTAAGGTGGCAACAGGTGCAACTTCCAAATGTGTTGAATGGCTCGGTGGAGTAGGTTTCACAAAGGAATACCCTATCGAGAAGTTCTACCGCGACTCCAAGATCGGTAAATATTGATCTATGTAGTGTATATTCATCTGTAATCCTTTTATTACTCTGGAAAATAATTCATACGTGTTTACATTGATCGGCCTGAGGAACACTTCTCATTTCACGATTATGGTGTTAATTTATTCTCTCATTTGTAGGCACAATATACGAAGGGACTTCGAACATCCAGCTGAATACAATTGCGAAACTGATAGACACCGAGTTTCAACACCATTCATAATGTATAGTTGTTTTCTCCAAGTTAGATTGTTAGATTTTGAATTTTTGTTATGTTTTGGAGGATTTTGATAGAATTCTATTTCCAAACAATGTGCCCATGATAGGATTGCGTGTTTGTGTATATGTGTACGATACAAAGGCGGTTTGTTTCTCATTACATACTGATGTGTAAACCTATTTTCGATTGAGTTTGAAACGTGAAAACATAAATTTTCGTTTTAACAAAAAATAACAGATCTATGACGCTGTTCGTAATCTTTTTTTGAGTATATGCTGTATTACCTGTGTTATAATTGAGTACGGCTTGATCTATCAATTATTTAATAGACCCTGATCTATCGATTATTTATTAGACCAAGAGAAGAAGAGGGTCGATAATGAAGATACAGTCTAGTAGCTTAGGGAGTGCATTTATAGGTTTGCCTGCAATTACTGTTGCGGAGCGTTGCTGGTTGGCTGATCAGCTGATTCGGTCCTGTGAAAGACGCCGCAGGATGTATCTGGGAGGGGATTTTGCTAAGTGACACTAAAGAAACATCAAAATGGAAGGAGTCACATAATATATGCACCAGAATTTACAACGAAAGGTATAGAAATTAGATCCTATCAGCTGACCAGTCGACATACACCACGCCACAGTCGTAACTGCAGATAAAGTCACAGACGCACTACAGTGAGCGTCAATGGCGGTGACCCGTCAGCGGCCTCGAAAATAACGCGGCGCGGCCGCGCCGCTCGAGCGAGAATCTCTCCGGGACATCAAATTATGGGGTTTTCTTGATAGTCAGTTGATTTTCTTATTAGTTATCATCAAATGTGATGAGAAACTATCAAGAAAACCCAGATACACCAGTGCAGCGACGATTCTAGCGTGAGCGGTGCGGTCGCGCCGCGTGCTTCTCGAGGCCGTAGGCGGGTCACAGCCATCGACGTCCACTGTATCAGAATTACCCGACTGTAGGACTTGAAAAATTTAAAAAAAAAACTTTCAAAAATGTGTGAATGTTGTGGATTCTATGTGGTAGGGAAGGCACTGATTGCCAACAAAGGGGAGCCAGCAAATGACAAGTTAGAATCGGAAGTGGAATTAATCAAAGTGCTGAACACGAATATCGTACCTGTTTTGTACCGTAACTCCATCTTTGTAGGGTGGAAGTACTCGTACGGTAGGCATAGTATCTAACAGAATACTCGCAGTTTTTCAATAGAAGAGTTATTTCATATGCTAATCACGATTATCGGCATCATTTTCCATGACGCTGCCGTTTTCCCTACAGAAGTTGGCCCTTTCTTCCAATTTCGCACCTTCACTTTGAGCTAACCCTACAAAAGTGGAGTCACGGTACAATATGAACGCGACATTCGCGATGAGCTTCTCAAATAACTCTCCTAGGCAATGGTTCAGCCATTTTTTTTGTTGTTGAAGCTTTTGAGTACGTGGAGTTGGTCTAAAGGGTGCAATCGCACACACCACACTATTAATACGCGCAGTCATTGTTGCTGTCATTAGGATATCTTGCAGTTCACATTTTCTAGTAAGTATTAGGGTTTGGAGCATTGTGTCCGGAGAGGGCAGTTTGAGGTAGCTCACCGATTGGCCCGTTGCGTAAATTGGCCAGTCATTGGGCTTGACTGTGCCGCCCTTCTCAAATACAATGCTTCTCGCCGTATCATGATTCTAATTTACATTGTTTTTGTCATCGCTGGAGTAACAATGAATAATTACCCGTTGACTTTATATTTTAGAATTAAGGTATGAAGGCAAAGACAGCAGCTAGCCGCACGGCGCGTCATAAAAAGAAATACTGGCGGAAAGGAACTGACGTTGCTGATTTTGAGAAGACTCTTCGTAAGTTTTTCCAAAAGGTTTTTTTCATTTCTGTCCTGTCAGAATTCGTGTTTAGATAGCGGGATAAAGGATAAACCTGATCATGAACTATTCACAATCGATCGTACACCATCCGCGGAAGTCAAGAAGTACACTAAACGACAACAAGCTGCTCTGGATAAAATCTCGAGGAGTATAAAGTGAGTATGCTTTGAGCTGAAACGGTTATGTACTTTTTTGTTTTGTTTCATATCCATACACTTCATCCGCTGTTCCTGTTCAGTGAACAGGAGAAGCTACCGTTGCCTGAGCCAAAGGCTCCGTCTCTGAAGAAGCAACCGAAACTCAAGCAGGTAGTGAAAAGAGTGGAAAAAACACTGCCTAAACCCAAAATTGGAGACTACGATCTGTGGGAGAAAGGTTCTAAACATTGTTTTGAAAAATAGTTTTAATGGCCTTCGTAAAACTACAGTTCATTCCAGATTTCGTCCCGAAAACAAACTTGGAATATCAAGAGGCGGGTGACCATATGCTGTTATACACTAAGAAAAAGCTACCAAAGCAACCCTCCACTGCTCGGTTCAAGCCAAGTCTTCTAGACCATGTGCAAGTGCCGCATGCTGGGACCTCGTACAACCCAAAGGCGGATGACTACGAGGTGATTTCCTATGCTCTTCTCCGCACATGCTTTCTTTCCCATAAACTCCAAGTTTTCTTCTTCAGAAGTACGTCACAGAAATTGCCAAGGCTGAAACTCAACTCATTCACGAAGAGGAAAGAATTGCGAAGGCTGGAAAGCCGAAGCACGAGAGTGTTGTGACATATGTAAGTGTGGTCGATGCTTCGTAAGAGAATTATGCGCTCCTTAAGCTGCTTTTCGTATTTCTAGGCAGAAAAATCCTTAGAAGAGACCGAGGGACTCGTTATTGATCCACGATACAGTGCTGACGGTGATACAGTGGACGAGACAAACGAAAATGAAGGGGAGGAAGCCATGGAGACGGGTGTGTCTTTGAACATTGTTCAAGCTTTTTTTTTTTGAAGTTTCATTTGACTTTGGGCATTGCTTCGTGATGCAGCTATTTTCCCCTTGGTTCTTTTCGCTACATAAAAAGGGGTAACTAATGTAATGGAAGTATAATTGGACATCCGTTTCTTTCTTTTCACAAGAGCACGTGAAAGTGCGTAAAGGGAAGAGCATGTTCGCAACAAAGATACGTAGAATATGTGCACGAGAGCTGGGAACTACCCAAGATGCCGGTGCACTGGAAGGGAAAGTGTTAGGTGTGGTTTGTGATTGTAGTTAAGAACCCATCGGTTTGCTATTCACTTACAAGCCCTAAATAAACCGTTTAACACCTATAGTGTTATAGTCTGTTTCAAACGCGGTGACAGTTGAGTATCGGTGCGGGTGACCCATTTTCTCTAATTTCTCTCCAATTGCTGCACATTTTTCCGCATCCTTCTTTTCTCTGTTGTCTTCTCAACCGTTTTCCCTGGTGAAATGCAATATAATATATGACAAAGCCTGTATTGGCACCACTGTGCTCTAGCGACCTCAAAAACTTTTTAAAAAGTTTCAGCTGAAACTTTGTCCAGGGTCACGGTCACTCGAGATGTTGAGCATAATGTAAAGTTACGATAGCATTACCAGATGAAAATGTGAGTAGGTGACAATACTGACTGAAAATCGGCAGTGCCCTTCAAAGTAATTATCGTGATTAGTGCCTGAAATAACCGCCCTATGAAAATTTGAAGTTTCTTTGACTCACCGTATCTACAACATATCCACCGTAACCCTACGAAAAGTATGGTTTTGGTACAAAATCGACACGTATTTCTTTGTTCAACACCTTGAATCCTACCTAGACGAGGTTCCTTCGAGAAATTAAGCAGTTTCTGGAGCCGGTGAAGTGGGATAATGCCGTCAAATTGTGTAGTTTCCAGGAATTGGTTTTGCTTCGGACAGCCACTACTGGTGGTGAATAAATACAGGATTTCTTAGAGAATCCATTGCGTGCAGCTGTTTTCTTTTTTTTTGTGAAGGAACTGTACCTTACTTCGTCTGTTCTCATTGTCAGTGGAGCTTAGCATTAGTTTCTGTGATCTACTTCATATGTGTTACCTAAAGGCGTATTCTCGCATATTTCCCGACTTTCTCAACGGCCTCTCCACTTGTTGTCCGCTTTCATATGTTCTGTTTTCACTGTTTTTTTTTTCATCACGATATCCCTACTGAAACAGACTATGATCGGTGGTGTTTTTAGATGAAAAGATTGTCATTTCCCATCTAAAGCGGAAAACACGTAAACAAAAGCTGAACGCAGCGAAGGAGAAGAAGCTCCAGCGTGAACAAAAACGACGGAAAGAGATTGAAAAGAAGCAGCATGATGTTTTCAAGTAGGTTTTGATACTGATATGACAAATCTTTTGTATCTAGCAATTAATTCACCGATTTTTTAGGGCGAAAAGTATAAACAAGGAACTAGCCAAAACAGAGCAGGAGGTGGAGGAGAATGCTGCGAAGCGAAAGAAGCAAAAATTCCTGAAGAAGGTAATCTACGAGTTTCTTTCCATCGAATTAGGCGTAGATACATGTACAAGAGTTTTCAGATGACAACTCGCCAACGGCTCGGAGGAGGTGAATTCAAAGATGAAGAGGAGCCATTCTTACTGCAGGTTTGTTTTTCTTGTACGTACACCTTCAGCTAGGGTTGATTTTTTTTATTCAAGGAGGAACTACCAGATAGCTTACGACGACTGAAGCCTCAGGGTCATGTATTGAACGACCGTCTGGCAAGTCTGCAGAAAAGAAACATCTTGCCTATAGGTGGACCACGTAACAAGAATAAGCTGAAGTCAAAACTGAAGGTAGTCCGTGTTTTATAAGGATTCTTTTTAAAGTGTGACTTTTTTAATGCTGCAACTGACCATTTTAGTTTCAATGCTCTATTCCAATATAATCAGGTAAATGCTCCCACCTTTTGAATTATCTTTATAATTCCAGCGTAAATTCGTCGAGAAACGGTTAGTTGCTGAAGTGATCAAAGGCAGTCGAGTGATGTGATCCGGAAAAGTATTGTTTTCTTGTTGATTTGTTGGTTGTTGCATGTTTGCAATTTTGTTGAGATTTTAAATCTATTTTGTTGTCAACAGTTGATATTCACTTCATTGAGCTCCACTCAGTGAAAGTAAATGAAAATGCAGTAAATATGATTCTTAACCAATTGTGCCAGAATTTGTTTGGGGTAGGAACAACTGATTTAAGGGCTATAGTGCAGGACGCATGGGGAGGGCGCTGTAGTAAACATGGTTAAAAAAATAAATGGCTGGTTCCTTAGACTCTGTTCTGTGCTATTATTGCCAAGACAATTAGTCCGGCCAGTCCACACTCTGATCCGGCCTTGCGGCCTCGATAACCATTCATCAAGTCTTACAAGCCTTTCTAAAAAAAAACGACAATGTGAACCAACCATAGACAGTGATGTTCTTTATCCACTTCTCTAGCCTGACATAAAAGTAAGATTCTGGTTAGCTTTATCCTGATGGCATAAAAGCAACTCAATGAGCATAACATGGGGAATAAAGGATAAAGGATAAAGTGGTCGGCGTTGATCAATCCCGTCACGAGGGATGCGCCACGCATTCGGCTTCATCTGAACATCGTAGAGGCGTTGAATGCGTATGTGCCCTATACAGTGACTTGCGGGGGGCATCCGATGAATCAAATCAGTGGCTTCATCCTCCCAGACTCCTCTGGTACCAATTTACGACCCCGGAGAGGATGGATGGCTTGGTTGGCCATGGGCGCGCGATCGAACCATCGACCATGTGCGTGCGCAGCGAGCCTCTTACCACTGCGCCACACGCGCCCATAACATGGGGAAACACGTGAGAAATATTATAAAATAGCGAAATGAATACTAATGAAGGCATGATAGGTGGCCTTATTGGGGCAGGAGGGAGGCGTCCAACACAGGAAGACTCAAACGAATAGCTAAATAGAAAAACAAGTACAGTGACGGTTCGAGGAGCGAGAGATGAGGAGAGAGTTGTTTAATTCACCTCGTTTTTATACCTCTCTGCGACGGGCTGTTAAAAAGAAAGAACCTCCTAGACACTGACAACAAGAATTGATATCTTGTTGTCAATGACTACTGGGGATGACTTCTGGGGAGGTTCTCTCTCGAGGGCAAGCCGTTTAACATAGGAGGTGTCCATGCCTCCGAAGTCGAGATGAAGAAGAGGTGCGCGTGTCGAACATATTGTGTGCTGCGAAGCAGGAGTTTCGGGCCAACTTTTAGACACGCGTTAACACAAGTGGTAAATGGGCCACTAAATGGCGGGTGGATACGTTAAAACTTGCAAGCACTGAAGAACGGCGTGAGTTCATTGGTCGTGGTGATGCTCTAATCTTTCCTGTTCATTTCCGGTGATTTCATGGAAATCCGAAATGCCTCTAGTGTTTTGCGCGCTGATATCCTCTCGTGCGGCCCGCGTAAGGATGGAGACGTCTACCCCAAACTCATCATCGCCATGACGTTGTCCCCGATGAGTACCCAGTGGAGTTGTAAGTTTAGATTTTTGTAAGCCATCTATATGCTCTTGGATCTTAATCCCGAGTAGTCTGCCAGGTTTTTTATTCACTTTCTAAACTCGTACGAGATGGAAGCTAAACAGACGGCACTTTTCCGTCGCCTTCAGGTGCGTTTTCCCAGGTACGATCATATCTTGATCTGAAAAAATTATTAGGATGTGATTGTTACCTCGTACAATGACCAGATATACGACAATGAAAAGGTACGTGCACAAGCCGGATATAGAAGACTCAGTGGGGGTCGTATAAATACTATCTACAATTCTCAAACGGTACCTCGCAAGTATCTGCTCTTTAAAGGCACCGTTTCACCCCAGTATCGTTTTTGGGATTTTCTGTTAGAAAGAATCTCCAGTCTGAGGAGCCTATTGACGGAGCCACGGAGCGTGACGAGAATGCGCTTTCTGAATAAATAACTCCGGCGACCGCAAGAAAATCGTACTCCGTCGAACTTCCTCGAAGGATGAAACATCTTTCTTTTGTCGTTATCTTTATTTTGTTGCCATTATCTTGGAACACTGTTTACGGTTCATATCCCGCGGTGGAATGACTCATTTTGAATATTTCCCTACAAATGCAGGTTGCTGAGAATATGTGAGTGACTTGGCTGACTTGAATGCTCTTGGGTTTCTCGACAGCGGACAGCGTGGACAACGCTTGGCTGCCTCTTCAGAGCTTGCTGAAAAGTTAGGAAGTAGGCGAGACAATTCAGAAAACACAAATTTGAGCTCAGCATTTTTGGGAGGCTGAATCCAATGTTGGAAATTGATAGTGTATACTCTGTATGAATCCGCGACGAATTCCGATTGGCACAGGTAGCGATCATTATTGAGTCACGGGTTTCTTAGTCATTTTCTCGCAATATCGTAAGATTTGTAGCTTACCAGTACCTTGAATTATATGATGTTCTGACGGCTGGTATTCCACACAATTTGATTCGAACTGATTTTTGATTTTGCAGGAAGTTCTGGCTATCCACTGTGTCGCAGGTCGCCGTTGTAACAGCTATTTACCATTATCTCGACTCGCCTTTGCCATTCTGCTACAGGCAGCATCTCAGGTGAACAGTGACGTAATAGAGAAACCGACCGATTAGAGTTCTCATTGGTACAATCGCGTCTTCTCCGGCAGACAGTTTTGGTCTGCGCAAATTCCTGGATCATTCTCTTACATTGGGGACATAGGAGCCACATATAGTGGATTTCTTTTGACAGTGCATTTCCTGCGAGAGCGACTCTCCTGGCACTGGAGCACGCAGCGTGGTCGATCACGCAGTTGATCCACGATCGATCCGGCTTCTTTGACGTGTTTCATCGTCTGTTTCCGTATTTAGCTGTTCTCAGAAATAGAAAAGAACAGTATAAGGTGGGCCAAAAATACAGTGATAAGAAAAAGTGCACCCGGAAAAAGAATTTGTGCATAGTTCGGAACATTGTCGTAGGATTTTTGTTTACTGTCTCACAATTGATAAAACCCAGCTTTTCCTCGAGATACCCTTCATTAGTTCCGATTCAGGCCCCAAGACGCTGAGCGAACCACGCAGCCGGTGGCTCGCATGTGGTTGAGATTCAACTCATCCAATATTTTTTGAAGAGCTTTCCCAACAAATCCAAATTCGTGGGAAGTTATGGGCAAGCCCAGGTTTCAAGTGTCACGGTTACCTACTAACCCTACTGATTGATATCGAAGCAACTGAGTGATCATTCGATGAAGCCGATAGGACTCAAAATATATTTCTGGCCCGGTCCCAAGCCAAACATGACTTGTGGGCCGAAGCACTGTTGTGGTAAAACGTTGCGGAAAGACATCCCAACTAGGTTTAGCTTAAAGGCACAGTCTCTTCTCAGAATCGTTCTTGAGATTTCTGCATCAGATGAATCTCCAGTGACTGCTGATCAGAACGGTATAGATGATTCCATTCAAAACCACCAAAAACCTCTGTTTTCGATACCCGACTTTGGAGGAGCTATTGGGCGGAGTCGGNGAGAAATCGCAAATGCATCAGTCGGTGATTACTGGAGCTTTCGAGAACGGGGTACGTTGTTTTTGTGGTAGCATTGCTTGTGGGGAAATTTCGTTTCTTCGTTTTAATGTGCGTGTGTTTCACTTCGTTTTTTCACGGTTATCTTTTACCCAAACTAAACCTATGTCAACGAGGTTGAGAACGATCACAAGATCGGTTTCCTTCCCTTCCCTTACTTCCGGAACACCTCATTCTGATTTGTAGATGAGAACGTTTCTTCACTTACAAAGGATGTATAGTGTACAGTCCTTCCGAAACGACGGGTCCGATGAGGCCGGCAGGAGATCTTGAGGCAACGCGGCTGCAGCGCGGGTCGACTTGGCTGTTTGGAATAAAACTAGTGAAGAATCTCAATGAATAGAAAAGTTATGGTAGTAGAGGTAGTAAAGTGGTAGAAAGGATTGTAAATATTTAAAAAATGGCACCAAATGCAACGAAAAATGCTTATCAAATTGGTGTGTGCTGCCAAGTCCAAAGTGCCGCCTCTTGATCTACCGACCGCCTCATCGGCCCCAACGTTTCTGAAGGATTTCGGGGTGGCTTACGAGTGCACCACGTGGCATGACGTGTGGAGTACTGCTGGCAGCGCTCCAGCAGACAACAGGTGGGTATCGATCGCCAGCTCGCGTCATGGCGGGCGGTGCGCCCGCACGACACCCTGAAATATACAGAGGTTACATGCACAAATTCAAGTTGCTGGATGAAAACGAGACCTGTTCGGTAAGGAGGCCTGTTCAACATGATAAGGGCAATTTATATTAGATGCGACTTGCGTGCGACTTTCAGACGCACGCATCCATTTGCGGAAGATTTTCTATTAAGACCGGTCAACGGGGCATGAAATTCTCAATGTAAAGAACGCGCGGCCGTCCCGAGGCCGTAAACGCGTGCGACTGACAAGGGAAGGATACTTGGTGGCCGTGGCCATTCGTGATGCGATGTGTACCACCATAAGCGGTTTTTGACGCTGATCTCGAATCCGTGCCTCGAATTTCCTGCGGGCTTCTGTATAGTGACTTACACCCATTTCTTTCCGCACACATGTAATATAGCGTACTCTTGTATGAGCCCCAGGCTATGCTTGGTAGCTGATTCAGTGTCTTCAAACCTTTGAATAGTTTCGAAGGAAACATGGTTCTTGCTAGTGAGTTGCCAATACAGCTGCTTTACCCCAATTTAAGCTCGGATGCGAGGACCATGAGCGAGTCAGTCACTGACTTCGGGTACTGTTCTCATATACGAGCATGAATTAAGGTAAGGCGGCTTCATCTGCAGTGCACTAACAAGGTCCTTGTTTCTCTAGAAGTCCTTAATATTCTTAGGACGATAATGCAGCTACCAGGCTTAGCCTGGAGCCCATACCCATGCAGTATATTACATCTGAGCGAAAAGAAATAGGTGTAACTCGCTACACAGAAGCCCGCAGGAAATTTGGGCTACAGATTCGAGATCANTTCGTCCGCACTGCTGTATGACACTGTCGTACAGCAACCACTTTCGGGCCTCTGAAGAGGACGTTACCGTCGAAACGTCGGGCCGATTTCAATAAAGAATTCCATCTACCAACCTGAACGGCGCAGAAGAAGTGTTATCAAATATCACAAGTATGCCCAGGTTTAAAGAACAAAGGACATGGAAATTGTAGTTTATTGCTCCCGCGTAATTTTGAAATATTCCGGCTGGTAGCAATGAAGCCAATTGTGCCCATCACGGAAGATAAAATTTGGAAATTTTTCTGTCTTCCGGAGAAAGGTACCTTAGCGGTCCCATAAGTGGTAAAGATGCTCCAGGATTCCTACAGCATTGCCATGTATAGTAGTGGTCATCCTGACTCAATGCTGTTCCTTTGCGGCCATATCACTAATATCACCACGCATCACCAACGCGAGCTCNCTTACTTGCAGTGTAGCAGAAGATAGCTGTGTATATGGTACAAACTCGTAGGTGACGTTGAAGGGCTAGGGGTGCTATTCAAACACTCGGCACACTCCTCCCTATGTACATATGTATATTGTAGTGGTCATCCTGACTCAATGCTGTTCCTTTGCGACCATATCTCTAGTATCATCACGCATCACCAACGCGAGCTCATGCAATGGCGGGAGCGTAGCGGTGTGAGCCTAGAATGGTTTCATTCATCAGTGAGGATGTCTGTTTTCGGCCGGGAATAGCTTCATTCACCAGTGGAATGAAACTCTTATCGACCACCACCGCTACGCTCACGCTCTTGCACCAGCTCGCGCTGGTGATAGGTGAAGGTATAGAGTGATACGGCCGATAAGGAACAGCACTGAATCAGAATGGCCACGACTATACATGGCGATCTATGCCGCCTTTTATTTGAAGAGATAGGTCTCACTAAGGTGCAATACATTCTACAAGACATCATCGAAGTGGGGTACTGTAACCCGAGACTAAAAAAGTGGCTAATTCGGATTGGATTGGATGAAGCGAATTGCACGAGAGAACGAGACAAAACTCTCTAGGCGAGGTGCGAAAACCCGTGTGTGGAGCTGTAGACACACACTCGTGCCAGTGACAAGCACTCCCCACTTCGAGAAGTCCTGTTTCAATAAATACGAGGTGGGATAATTTGCCAACGTATACACAAGATTCCAAAGATCCTGGAGCACTTTTGCCACTCATGGGATCGTGAAAGTATCTTTCTCCCCGAGACAGAAAAAAATTTCAAAGCTTATTTTCCGTGATGTGCACAATTGGCTGCATTGCAACAAGCGGGAATATTTCCGAATTCTAGTTAGGCAGTGAAATGCATAGAAACTGAACACCTTCAACTAAACCTGTAGAACTGTTAGCAGCATCTCTCGCATTTCAACAGAGCTGATCGAGGGAGCCAGGGTGACAGAAACATCTATAGCGGATCACCGCTGAACTTATGTACGTAGCTCACATTGTCCTAGCATACCTATGTCAACTAGTGGTGAGCGCATGCACATTTTCAAGCATATACGGTTCGATTCTGTTACAGGAAACGTATTCCTGTTCAAATCCCAACGATAGACGTCATTATGTGAGACATCGCGGGTGGTGGCAAATTACAGATTTCGACCTCAGAGAAAAAATTTTTCTCAAAAATATGGAAGTTAATGCAATGATGAGGTTTTCCACCTATTTCTATCGCCCATGAGTACCTACAACGCCCATAAAAATTTGAACCTCTAGGTTTTGTTTCGAACGAGGTTACAGACTAGAAACCAATAGTTGCAATCTTTTTGCGCGCTACTGTACGTGATCAGGAAATTCTAAGGCGCTGTTTTCTAGGTGGGAGGGTAAACAATGCTCAAATTCGCTGGTTCCCGTTCTAATGTTAATTCCGGTTAGTCTCGTGCTACATTCCTCACATTTTCTCTAAGAATTTCATGGAATTTTAATGGAATTCACCGATATGGAGTCACCGAAGCGAATTGGGAACATCTAAGGGTTCTCGCATGATTAAGCACTGTTATTTTCACGAAAACAACGCATTGAACAGGATCACGCTGAACATTGAAGTTTCCAACACGTATAAAAAGCAAAATTTCACTAGGAAATCAATCGTTAGAATGTTAGAACAACTCCCTATGATTTAGAACTGTCCCACGTAATTTACCCAGAGTTTAGGCGGAATTCAGCAGAAATCCGGCGGAGGACCAAATTTAATTGGAATTCGTTCGAAATTGAGGCGAGATCGGACGGTGCCTTTGCTGATACGCTATTTACGGAAATTTAGCAGGAATTCATCAGGAAACCTGCGTGGATTCGCGAAATGCGCGATTAACAAGGAGTTTCCTAGAGATTCTTGCGGAAATGACCAGTTTTTTGAACCCTCAATGCTTGCTACTAATTTCAGACACTTTTTTAAAAAAATTAGTTAAATTTTCGAGTTTTTGAAGGAACTCGTATTTTAAATCCTGTCTGGCCGGCTTCTGTGGCCCTAAAATGGTCCCAGATCAACCATTTCTGCTACACTCTTGTTTAATTGGAGTTTTTCCTTCTTGTTTGTCTTTCTGTTTGTTAATTTTTATTTTATTCACTGCGGTCTAGCACTCGCAGATCAAATTCCTGTGGTTGTAGCGCGCTTGCAGGCGTATTAAATAAATATTATAAATGAACGGATAAATAAATGAATAAATAGATAAATAAATAAATAAATAAACGAATAAATACACTTGGACAATAAAATTAGCTGGTGACTAGACTGCACAGCGAAATCACGAGTAAATTACGAGTAATCTCCTTCCCTACGTAGTCCCTAGAAGAGATCTATCAGAAAACATTATTTTGTCAACAGTCAAGGAATATTTTCTATGTAGAGAATCAGAGATGCCATGCATTATTTATATGAAATGTAGGAATATTTTGATGTTTTGTACAGAAATATTGGTCGAAAAATATGCGTCGCGTCGCGAGGTCATACTGTTGTTTACTTGGGCACGTTGTTTTTAAGGCGTACTACTTTAAAAACACAACAACATTGAAGAAAGAGCGAGATTTGCATAATCTTTCCTTGAATGTGCTCCCTTGACTTTTATAAATGCAGACTGAAAAGATCGACTTTGTTGCCTCGTGGATACTCTACCCAATTTGCCGGAAATTCCTTGTTAACAGGGTTCCGTGTGTATTGTTGACTGCTGATAAATTTACTCCTTCAAACTCTTTGTTGATGAATACTGTATCAGTTGATTGTACTGTGGGGTCCGGTAGCAACTGCAACTGGGCGGCGGCGGGCGCCGGCCGCCGCCACCCTTCGGCGCCCTTACACTAACGAGCCATAGATCACTAGCTTTTAGGATTACAAGGAGAAAAACTTAATCTCCGGTTATAACAGACACATTGCAGTGAATTTGTCACGGTTACAAAGCAGTAAACTTTCCTTCCGATTTTTGCAGTTTTTCACCATTCCTCATTCCTCTCATTTTCGTGCAGAAACTCCTCTGCGGAGACAACACAAAAAGCCAGCATTAACATTTTCTGCTGTAGTACACTATCCCTACAGTGCAGAAATGGACACCATTCTTCTGCAGATGGGCACAGTACTTCATTTTTTCTTTCATGAATCATAAAGCCCACACATTTCGTGAACGGCGTACTAACTGAAACTTGCGCAGAACGCTCCATACTCATTCTTAAGTGGTTCTAAGGCTATTACTTATCTGTTCTAGAGCAAATCTTCACGAACTGTTCTTTTGGGTTCAGTTTCCTTCAATTTTGAAAAGGCGGATTTTCCAAATGAGCGTGCCTTCTTTTCTAAGTGACTAGTGCCAGCCATCTGGAATTTGCCAGTCCTAGCTGATATCGTTACAAGCGAGCAAACGCGCAAAATAATACAAAATGTAGATTACAAAAGTATATTAATGAGTCGAAATTGAAACCAAAGGAATTGGATTGGAAATGATACGCACTCTTGTAAAAATGCGAACTTAGGATCAGTGGAGAAAAATTTAAGATTTCTTCAAGAAAACACAAGAAAAGGAGATGATCAAAATGCGAACTATTTCGCAAGATGAGGGATGCCGCTACCTTTGCAGCAGTTTTTGACACATCACTGTTTGAAACATCAAGCATTTCGATAAAATAAGGGGGACATTCTGAAAACGCTTCCTGTTATTTAGTTTCGAAAGAATAACATGAAATCTAGAGGACCGAAAGATGAAGGGCATTGGAGAGCCAAGTAAAACTATTCGAATTGAATAAAGTGAACACCAAGTTTGACTGTTGGTGACCTCTTAACACTACACTATGCATAGGCATACCCGATCGACTGCCGTTAGCAGTACCTTCCGGCAGTATGCCTATGGCATGACCTGCAAACTGGAATACAGGGCACGGCTATTGATTCCTTGGCATTAGGACTTCAGCTATACTGCTGAACTTTTTAAGACCACGTTTTAGCAGTATTGGCGCCGCTGCTTTACCCACTTCAAAAAAATCTGTGAACCTTTTTTGCTACTTTTATTTAGGCCCGTTAGTTAACAAAATGATTCCGCCTTACGCTTGTTTTCGGTTTTAATTTATTTCTCATCTTTATTTGGCCACTCTTGTTTTTCGGAATTCATCCTTTCGTTTTCTTTCACAAGTTTTCATAAACAATTTCCATAATCAAATTTCGAATTTTCCTTTACTGACCCTAGATTCGCATTTTTACAAGAGTGCGTATCCATTTACATTGTATTGGTTTCAATTTCGACTCATTAATATACTTTTGTAATCCACATTTTGTATTATTGTGCGCATTTGCTCGCTCTTAACGATATCAGCTAGGACTGGCAAATTCCAGATGGCTGGCACTAGTCACTCAGAAAAGAAGGCACGCTCATTTGGAAAATCCGCCTTTCGAAATTGAAGGAAACTGAACCCAAAAGAACAGTTCGTGAAGATTTGCTCTAGAACAGATAAGTAATAGCCTTAGAACCACTTAAGAATGAGTATGGAGCGTTCTGCGCAAGTTTCAGTTAGTACGCCGTTCACGAAATGTGTGGGCTTTATGATTCATGAAAGAAAAAATGAAGTACTGTGCCCATCTGCAGAAGAATGGTGTCCATTTCTGCACTGTAGGGATAGTGTACTACAGCAGAAAATGTTAATGCTGGCTTTTTGTGTTGTCTCCGCAGAGGAGTTTCTGCACGAAAATGAGAGGAATGAGGAATGGTGAAAAACTGCAAAAATCGGAAGGAAAGTTTACTGCTTTGTAACCGTGACAAATTCACTGCAATGTGTCTGTTATAATCGGAGATTAAGTTTTTCTTCTTGTAATCCTAAAAGCTAGTGATCTATGGCTCGTTAGTGTAAGGGCGCCAAAGGGCGGCGGCGGCCGGCGCCCGCCGCCGCCCAGTTGCAGTTGCTACCGGACCCCACGGTAGAAGTAGGATTCTTATACCGACTGTGCCTCCAACGTTGTTTCCATTTCTCGTCTAAATTTTCGGTTCAGTGAATTTTCCAAAGCACGTCTGTGCAGGGTTTTCATGGGAGTTGTTCTAACACATCACTTGATAACTTGCAATCTGTTCTTTGCCTTGAAATCCAGCCAAAAAAAGAAGGAACATCTTAGACATTCTATAACCATATTTTTGCTTAATGACATGCCTATGAACAGTGTAAAGTCTCGTCTGAAATACAGATTAATTGACAGTAAGACCAAACTACCACAACCCAGATGTTTTGTAGACGACACAGTATGTTGTCTGAGTTGTGTTGATGTTTCTAAAAATTGTCGAGTCTGTCAACCTCTCTTGCGCGTAAATATTTTTCTGTGCGCAATCACCAAACATTACCTTAACATTTTTACACAGAGCAGTTTTACTGCTCCAATGGAAAGAACAGGCGCTTACATCGGCTCTTTTTCGACTCAAAACCAATTTCGTGGGATTGTGGATTGTGTGCATTCATGTGTGCTGAAAATACATTAAATTCATCGCATTTCATGGATTTATTTACTTAAGAACATTTTCTATCTAAAAGAGTGAAAATTCGTAATCTGGTAATACCTCTACTAAACTATACTAAAAACATTCTGCGTGTGCGTTTTCTTTTCAGCACCATTTTTTCTTTCTTGAGAGCTCCGTTTTGGGCCCTCATACAGAGCCGTCGTTGCTGTTGAAAGACCAGCAGCCTGTTTTTCAGCTTTTATGAGTCTCCTTAAGTTTTCTTTCCACTATGTATGTAGCTAACGACAGGTGTTTTGAGAAGCATGGCGGTGGTGCCTACCACATCGAAAAATCGAACGAGGATGATGACGACAAAGTGACATTCGATATTCATTCTGCATCGGAACATCTCCCTAAATGGATTACAAACATCCATATCTTTCACGTCTCTCCCTACCTGTACAGTAGTAACCTTCTCGTTCGCAATAAACAACCCGATAGTTTATGTTCTTGTACGCCAGCATACCGTGAATTCTGACACTATTACAAAGTGCTGGTGTTTACCCTGCGTACAAGGTGTTTCCTGGTTCAGTTGCCTGTTCTGTGGTCAGGCAGGAATGAAAGAGGTGAGGTGAGAGAAAGGGAGAGAAAAACAGACAGAGGAAAAACAAGCTTTAGAGCGCATTTTGCAAGTACATGTATTATTCATTCATTCATTCATTCATTCATTCATTCATTCATTCATTCTTTTCAAATTATTGAACCCCATGAATGCCATAATTAACCCTATGCCCGGGAATGGTTCAAAAATTTGGATTACTCATCGTATAACCGTCATTCTGGTCACTTGAACGGTTAATTTTCCTCTTTTCCTCCGCTGTTTCTATTTTTTGACTTGTTTTTCCTTCTGTTTCAATTCTTTTCTTGATTCTTCTTTCTAGATCCGTCGTAAACCCTCCGTCTTCACATTCGTTATCCTTTTTCTGCTTCACATCCCTAGAAACCTAACCTACTTCCCTCAAACATTAACTAAATTGTCATAGGCCGAATCTGTGGACATAAGACCGTTCAGGCAAAGACTATGACGTCTTGCGCCCGCCCAAGAACTATTCGTGGCAGTTGTCCATGACGTGCTGAACCACGAAGCCATAACTCAGCCCTGCAATTTCTTGCATCATCAAGAATGCAGCCATGGTTTGTTTTCATTGTCGGACAACTGTCGAACCAGTAATGGTAGCGTGTGTAAAGCTTGGAAAACCGGCACGAAGTTGAGGTTTTATAAGCGTTGACCAGAAACAATGCTCCTTCCGTCATTCAACGACTAGCTCCTGCCACTGTTTTGCCGTTTTTGTCACACATTTTCTGATGCCACACCTTGGCGCCAGTTTTTTTTCTGTCTGACAAAACAATCTGGCGAAAACCCCTCGCTGCCAACGTATTTTCGCGTCATCTTAACAACCCAGCGATCACTGCGCGACGAACCTGATCGTCGCGGTTGACGCGACCGTTCGCCGCGACATCTGCGCCGATTTCCATGAAATCGCTACCGTATCCACGCTGAGGAGATCTTATAATAGGCCGCGCATGAGTGTGCGTCTCTAAATGCGGCTCTTACGATATCTGCGTCGGTTATGTGTCTTTAGAAGGACTTCTGAAAGCCACAATTATATGGACTGGCCACGTTGAGATATTTATGGAGAAAATATCTTTGCTTCTATTTCCTTTGCCGTCCTTTTTTCCATACGATGAGCATATTTAGTATAAGTATGTATGTACATATATTCATATACGTAATGATAGAAAAAAAACCATTTCATGCTCATGGATTGGTCCGAAAGTCTTGCATGAAATTTTACACTTTTTTTCAGAAAACGACAACACTGTTATTCATCGATGGAAACATCCTGCCAATTTTTATAGTTCAATTCAAGAGATTGTTGTTAATAACGAGAAATTCTACAAAGGAAGATGAATTTTGGTGGAGACTCTCGGATCAACTTGAAATTTTTTGCCTCTGAGTCTTCTCCAAGGACAGCTCTCATTTTTCAGTTCTATGTTATGAAAATTGTGAAATGGGCGCGTGTGGCGCAGTGGTAAGAGGCTCGCTGCGCACGCACACGGTCGATGGTTCGATCCCGCGCCCGTGGCCACCAAGCCGTCCATCCCTCCGGGGTCGGTAAATTGGTACCAGAGGAGTCTGGGAGGATGAAGCACTGACTTGGTTCATCGGATGCCCCCCGCAAGTCACTGCACAGGGGACATACGCATTCAACGCCTCTACGATTTCTCAGATGAAGTCGAATGCGTGGCGCATCCCTCGTGACGGGATTGATCAACGCCGACCACTTTATCCTTTTATGTTATGAAAATCGGTTGGGTGGTGACATAATCATTGAGGGGATCTCCAAGCATCGTGTTCGAATCAGAATTCGGTTGAGGACAAGAACTGTAAGGAAAGGGAATCTCGAACAGAATGCCCAAGTTTCCTGGCTATGGATGCTCTATTCAACCAGCTTTATCGCGTAATTAAAAGTTCAATTATTTTACGACTGGAGAATTGAATTAATTTAAAAATTTGGTAGCGAATTGGGTGGTTAAAAAAACCCACTTCCCACTTTGTGATATTGCTTGTATATTGTAGAAACTCTGTTACGATCTTTACTCGTATCCAGTATTATAGGTCATGGGAGGAAAAACGCAGCGGGTATATATCCGATCCCACTTGTGTTTACCCACTCTGTTATCCAAGATGTATAAGTAATTCATCCACGTGTTCATTCCCTTAATTCAAAATCAGATAAAGACATCCTGCAGTAGCACGAGTGGTCCGCGGAGATGTTTTTATTATTAAATATTTTATTTGTATAATAAATTATAGAAACTGCTCCAAAATATCTGTTAGAGCGCGTTTATCTATGTAACTGGATAAAGTAAATTGGATACGTGCCCTGAAGAAGGAGCTGTGCACCGAGAGCTATCCAAACCATAGAGTGACGAAACTCTCACTCTTGCTGAATTCAAGTTGTTATATAATGGGACGTAAATAGCGTGATGCATAGAATAATCTAAGGAACATTTAATCAATCATTCAAATATTCGAATGTAAACAGTAATGTGAGCTTGCCGAGTAGAATTACGAATTTCTTCCTCTGCCCTTGTTCTTTCGACTTCTCTACAGGACATTAACCTGTATATTACTGTGTATGTTCTAAATTTCAAGTGATCATTCCAATATTATCTGGTTCGACCAACACTCTAACATCAACCTATCTACTTTAGCCATGTTACCTTTTCTGCTCCTGGCTGCACCACTGAGGTTATCTGGGGTAAATGTGTTGAAACCCATGTTGATGATGGGCGAATTTCTGTAGTTTTCGCCAGTTTTGCCTCGGTAACCTCAACGATGCGCCTTGCCCCTGAATAATGTGACAACTGTACGACCTTAATAACCTATTTTATCTATTCAGCCGTCTTCTCCTTTGATCTAGTAACGGTTGATCGAGCAGCAACTGGATGCCGGTGCTGGTTTATTCGCTTTAACAATACCACCGTAATGTGATTGTACAAATTCACAAGAGAACGCAAAAACTAGCCATGTAACCAGTTTTCGACATCACTTTCAGTGAAAATTGTACCTGGGTGCACCTAACTGTACTGAACTGTGAACTCTATGTAGTGACACCAGCTTGTCCATCACGTTCTCTGCGCCGGCTGTTCTTAGAGCATAGGAAACTCTTGGATGTTACACATTCACACAGCTCTGATATGATTTTGTTATTTTTTAGGGAGAGCGGAACTCATTGTGATTGTGAGAGTACCTATGTAGTAAAAATTAGGCGCCTAACTTTTGTAGACCAGTACTCGTCCTCCCTACGTACACTATGCTGCCTAAGACAGCCGCGTTCTCTGAAGGAACTGCTATTGAAAATTTTGGTTTTGAGTTTTGGGGTGGGTTAACCTAAGCTAGGGGTCGTACATCCGTTTTCTCTCTTATTTTTCTGATTTTAAATCAAGTTATTATTTTATTGCCGAGACCTCTGCTTTCGCTTGAAGGGCAATTCATGACTAGCACGACTGATCTCCGCACGATGTCAGGCCGAAGTGAGTGCGTACGCACGCACGCCGAGCCGATATCAGGCAGAGATCAGTCGCCTAGTGTTCCGCACAGATATTGTGAAAATTTCATGCACAAACACCATTTCTGCGCAGTGTACACGTAAATGAGGACGGACGGAAAGAAACAGTTCATATCGTGCCTGATTGCATGAATTTTGATGAAACCCGTTTACGGTTGATAACTATAAACAGGATAGCGAAGCTGCTACTAGTTTTTTGGGCATTGCGTAATGAGCAAAATCTGCGAACGGTCGACTGCTTTTACAACATAATCACTGATCTCCGCTCTCGCTTTTGTATTTAGGTACGTTGTATGTAGTGCTTCGACCACTTCTGTTGTTTTTGCAGACTTTTCGCCATTAGCGTTCTCATAACTTGCTGCTGGAATCGTACTCACCCTTGATTTATATTTCCTGTGCATGTGGAGGCGCCTGAAAATTCTCCAGGACAACTAGGAAAATTTTTTTTCGCAAGCACAGTCGTGGTTATTCCGATTCACTTCAGACTCCTTCGCTGACGCTGCCTCACAACCGCGACGCAACATACCTGCAAAACGGTTTCGCTAAGCTTTTCGCTAGTTTATCACATCCTGACACTTTTTATCATGGCTTTGTCAGGTTAGGATGGGGGAAGTCGGTTAAAATCTCTTAAAATACACTTGAAGCCCGTCAAAAAACCAAAGCAGTGGGCGGCCACGATGGAAAGGGGCGTGGCCTATGATGCCCTAAGGATATACAGGCGTTGCTGCTTCTGCTGACAGCTACACAGAGTCACGAAAAAAAAAACGTGATTATCGCGCGTTCCGACCGCTTCTACTTACAGGTAGCGAATAGTTTATGCTACCGAGCGTTTTGAATAGAGATTTCACATAAATGGTTCGTTCAAAAGAGAAAATTCGAGAATTTACGCGTGCAACTGGACGAAAGTGACACCATCTGACAAAATGGACACCGATTTTGTGACCAGTACAACAAGTAATCCTCTACGGGAAATTTGGGTGAGATTTTAAGGATTAATTCTGTAAGTGTATTTCACTCTGCGTGAGCCTGCTCGGCTGTCACTTAGCGGCGGCGCAGAGCGTGCGTATCCGCGGGGCATTGTCAGCCACGCCCCTTTTCTGGCTGAGCCCAAACGCGCGCCCTCCCACGATGGAACGGTATTGCTGCGCGAATAAGGTGGCCAAGTCTTCCATCATAAGCTGTATTTATAGCACATCGAAGTCCGATCCTGTCGGATAACAAGTGATACGTATCGATCCACGTAGGAGCCCGAGACGTCCGATTCCGGGCATCGATACGTATCATTTGTTATCCGACGGGATCGGACTCCGATGCACTATAAATAAAGCTATAGAGGGGGTTTAGTCTCGAATTTCGTATCACATTCTCGAAAACCCGCCCATGAAAGAGAAATGTAAAGTGGGAAAATAGATGCCACGCGTTGAATCGACTGGATTGACATTCTATGCAGTGGATTTTCTGTTTCTCTGATATTTAATGTCGGTGAGGGTAATTTCACATGCCGCATGGAGTGCAGCAGACGCGAAGGTCGACAGAGCAGCCCAATACTGAAACAAATGAATTTTTATATGCAGGGAATTTCGAAACCATTATTTGTTCCAAAAAAGTGGTAATACACACACTTTTATCCTCGAAAAACTCCACCACACCCCCCCTCCCCATTCGTTCCTGGACAGATATGTAGCTCAGAATCGTATCCTCCTCAAACCATCTCGTCCCTTCGCGACACATGGGCGACGTTTCTCTGGCCAGAGTAGTATTTGTCGAGTCGTGAAGAGCTTTTCCGCCAAATTCGTCATCTTCTCAAGTTCCTTCTTTGTTTTCCCAGTAGTTCACATTCACAACAGTCATGGCCCTGCTTTTATTTACTGCCATAATATCTGCAATTCACCACTGTGGCCTACTCCCCTGAGCATCGCTCTGATTTATGTTTCTTTCCGTTTCGACTTCTTCTGATTAGGGCTTGAGCAGCCAAAATTTTGAAGGTAGAGAGTTGTTATAACAGAGTGGCCAAGGATTTATTTGGGTAAAAATGAATATTCACGAAATAGTAACTAATGGAAGAGACCAAAAAAATTGTGAAATTCTTTCTACCCATTTCTAGGAATAGGTTGTGCTATGACCACTAAAAGAACTGCTTCATGTCCAGGTCTTTTTTTGTAGGTGCAAATCTCATACAGACTCTCAGTAAAGGCATGTCAAGCTTCAAGAAGCATGAAGCTACTCAGGCCCGTAAAGAAGCCATTGCTAGAGTAGGTCATCCTCACAAAGCCTTCGTTAGACATTTGCTTCGATGGGATTTTTTTTTTTTGATTAGGCGACATTTTGGATAACCCTATTTTTGGGAATTTTGAATAATCGATATTTCGTCGGAAGTCGATTTATTCGAAGTTCAACCCGTTTTGACGCGGTCGAGTCAAAAGTCTAGTCTCCATGGTGTCTTTTCTTATGAATGTTCTCGCTCATACCTCGCGTGCACTTTTGCTGCTCTTCTCTTGTGCCTTGTGTATATCCAACTTATTCAGGCTATAATGACATTCGCCACCACTAAAAAGAGTCCTGATACCAGAAATATGATCTCGTTTTGGTAAGTCACGAATTTTCCTTTGGATTTCTGTTTCACCGGACCAATTCAAGTCTTGATCCACGACCTAGTCGGTTCCTGAGACAGATTTTGACACTGACGAAGAGTTATGGTCTGCTATGAGGTAGAATTGCTATCTTGAGGTGTTGCCATACTTCTCTACTGTTACAGGACCATTTATACTAGATACGCGCGTCAATCGTGCGTCAGACGCACGCATCTAATCGCTGAGGATTTTCTACGAAAATCGGTCGACGCGGCATACAGTCTCTGTGGATGATTGCTGCCAAAACAGGCCATGAACGTGTGCGTCTCACCTGCGTCCGAGCTGCGTCAGATCTGCGACTAGGCCTATTCATCATGAGCAGGCGCGCACGACAAACGCGTGTACAGATCTGGTATAAATTGCCCTAGTGCTTCCAATCGCTGCGCACGTCTATAGCGACTGTTGTTTGGGTGCGTATTGATTGCTGGCTACGTCATCAGCGGCAGCACAAGCGGCGCGGCGCCCACGATCGATATACACCGGGGCAAGTGTCGCAGCGATCGAAAGCGCTATTCTACAAGAAAAGTATAGCAGCAACTTTAGAAATGCCCACAATTTTTATGATGTAGGGTCAAGTATGTTCAAAAAATGTTCTCCATATACGTTTCAATAGAATAACGGGAAAAACATCCTTTTAGGGACTTATTGAGTGCATTGAGCAAATTTGTAGGTCAAAAATATCAAGCCTTCTC
Organism: Ancylostoma ceylanicum; assembly: GCA_000688135.1. Classification (NCBI taxonomy): domain Eukaryota; kingdom Metazoa; phylum Nematoda; class Chromadorea; order Rhabditida; family Ancylostomatidae; genus Ancylostoma; species Ancylostoma ceylanicum. The sequence goes on from JARK01000025.1 coordinate 146,928, forward strand.
CGCCCTAAATTACGTGCAAAGACCACTACAAAAATCCACTTTTAGTGGGAAGACAAGAAATTTCTGGAAAGTAAGGTTCCTGATTATTCTCTATTCCAGGATATTCGGCCTTTGTAACAACTTCACGTTCAGTATGATGTTAAGCGCCGCTCAAGATATCCTCTCCAAACAAAATCGCACATCACAGTTCAATCACAACGTCACAGATGTCTGCATAGTATGTTTGTTCCTGCTATTCGTCAGAACTTTACCTATCATTGGTGAAGAATTTCTGGCCAATCACAACGGTCCAGACTTATTAGCAGCTTTTTTATTACAAGAGCATCAACATTACTCTTAGCCAGAAATCACTCATCGAATCTGTTCGCCCACCTCTGCTGGTGTTGTGCTGCTGTGCAACATTGTGCCTGCGCTCATGGTCAAGCTTTTCTGTCCATTCGTCATGCATCGGGTACCGTACGGGTACTGTAATCACCAACTCAGCTGTGTCAGATTGATCCAGGAAGATCAATTTCATTCAGGATTCGACATCTGGTTATCTGTACGCTTCAAGTGACGTCACTACTGATGACAGCGTTCTCGAATTCTGTACCAGCAGCACTACTCGGCGTCTGTGTAGCGTCCCTTGCTGGAGGACTAGGAGAGACCACATTTTTGGGACTGGCTGGACACTACTCAAAGTAATCAGCTTATTAACTGGACTTTTAACAAATGTCCTCAGCCAATTTTCAGAAATACCATTGCCACTTGGTCGTCTGGAACTGGTATGGCTGGTTTGATAGGAGCTTTCTCCTATGCTGGGATGACTGACGCACGGCTGCTTGCACTCAGTCCAACACGTGCGATGCTAGTAATGCTCGTAATGCCTGCAATTTTTGCATTTACGTGAGTTTTTGTACAGGGAATGTCAATCGCGATTGCTGCTCCAGCTGACTGGCGCGCTGCACCTGCTACGCAGCGCAGGCGAACTAACACCCGACATCCGCGGCGCTCAGCCGCCTAGGCCGTACGGTGCGCCAGTCCGCGGGAGTAGCAATCGCGATTCACGTTTCTTATAGTTCCTCTGCACAAAATTAATATATTCATAAGTACGCCCTGGAAACTAACATAACATGGCATGACATGACGTGACATGGCATAACCTGACATGACATAACATAACATAGCATAGCTCAATCTGACATGACATGACATGACATGGCATGACATGACATGACATGACATAACATGACATAACATAACATTACATAACCTGACATAACATGACATGACATGGCATGACATAACATAACATAATATAGCATAACATAACATTAAATAAAATAACAACACAACATAACATCCTCATGTTCCCTAAGTGGCAACACACAGCAGGTGCGTGCGTATGTCATGCGTCAGACGCAGGCGGTGATTTTCGGAGGATATTCCATTAAGGCTTATCGACGCGTCAAGCTCATCTTGAACAAAAATAGCGCGTGGCCGCCAAAAAGCCGCAAACGCGCACGTATCGTCTGCGTCTGGGCTGCGTCAGAGTTGCGATTGGGCATATCCATCCTTATATAGACGCACGCGCGCCGAATGCACGCATCAAATAATCGGGCTATAGAAATGCCTTCCTTTTTAATGCTTAAAGACAAATTAGTGTCAAAATCTGCTCCCAATCCCTTCGCTGGCTTTTTTAAAAGATAAACACTTCGTGTGCTCGTTGAACTATCTTCGTTCTCAAATATTTCAAAGCAAAACTCTTAGGTACTACGTGGTACTCGTCAAAGCGCCAACTGTGAGAAAAATTAGCGTGAACCGTCCAAGCGAGTGGTTTTCCAATGGGTAAGCAAAATATTTCTCAAGTCTCCCATAATTTTTATAAATTGAGTGCATTTTCAAAAGTTCGTGAGGAGTGCTTGAATACCTGAGCCGATCACATATTTGTAAACTAAATCTCTGGTGTTTCACAGGCTCCCGGAGAAGAAAGGCCCTCCTCCAGATGTCGACAATTCCAGTGTGGAATTCGCTGCTCAAACTGGTATTGTAGATCAACTTAGAACCACCAAGGTAGTCATTACTTTAGCACCTTCAACTCGCTTCGAATTTTGCTAATCTTGCTTTTTTAAGAGCCTGCTCCGATACATGATTCCGATGTTCCTCGTCTACTTGGCCGAGTATTTGATCAACCAGGGCTTGGTACGCGGTTTCTCTCCGTGTCCCATTATGGCATGAACATGATCTATTTTCAGCTTGAACTGACTGTATTTGATTGCGTGCATGGATATGGAAATAGTCCTGCAAGTCAATATCGATGGTATCAGGTATATGAGAGAACTACCTGTGAGGTTATCCTCGTGAAGTAATGTCAAATCTCTGCATTTCAGGTGATGTACCAAGTGGGAGTGTTTGTGTCGCGATCGTCACTGAAGTTCATTCAGTTTAACATGACACTGATTGCACTCATGCCACTGCTCCAGGTAATCACTTTGTTTCATTTCCATTACGTCCTAGTTTTTGAGGTTGAGAAATAGACTGTCTATCAGACGATCAAAAAATTTCCCACCAACACCTTCTCATATGACCCACTGCAATATCGTGGCATCTGTCGCTCCCGGTTCGAGCGTCGGTGGTAACAACCGAACTAGAATGTAGCAAAAGTGGGTTTGACCAGAATCCACAATGCTTTCACGGATAGAACTGCGGCGCTTTATGAAAGACGGTGGGCTCGCGGGCCAGCGGGCAAGTGTTAGAGGCCTACTACCCTAAGCAGGCGCGGGCGAGAGCTCCACGAACTTAGCGTATTACAGTTTACCCAAGGCCTTGTTGATCCGACCATTGCGGTCCCTCTCCATGGCCGAAGAATACACAATGAGTTTCTGCCACCCATGCTGCATTCCGTATACTACATAACTCTTACTCTTCCGTGGTCTTACACCAGAATGCCACCTTCATGTGCCCTACATAAACATCAATACAAAACCTACTCTAAAGCCACAAGATCAACCGAGCGCGGAAATCCTCGTTGACGGCAGAACCACATCTTCAACGGCAGGAAGCGGAGTTGATGACGATAGCATACTGATGAAGTGAGCCCAGTGGAATGCGCGGACGGTATCTATACGCCTACCGCATGGGAAAGTGACCTGAGGGCACGCGTTGTCTTGAGGACTACCGTAGTCGAAGAACGGCAGGCGTGGGAAGTCAGGTGTGCCTTGGGAACTTGAATTTGAACCGGTATAGGACGTCGGTTGAAAATAGTGCGAGAGTCATGTCAGCACGCTCATTCCATTAGGATATAGGCTCAGACCGAGCATCGTTGGTAGCATCTAGACCCAACACGTGAGAAAGCGTGTTTGATTCGAAACCTAAAAAGCCTTTCTTAAGGTGAATGTTAGCAAATTTGAGAGGCACACTTTGTCGTTAATCAGCAGATTATGTAACTCAGAAATGAGTGGTAACTGCCACGGAATGCACTAACTGCTATTCTCCTACACTACTTGCGTATTTAGCTCCTGAATCTGGTGTTCCTGACTTTCAACGCAATCTATGCTTTCGTGCCACACTTTGGAATGGTCTGCGCCATAATTCTCTACGAAGGTCTCATCGGTGGTGGTTCCTACGTCAATACGTTCCACCACATTCATAAAAAGGTATGCCTTGAAACAAATTTTTCACTGATATTTTGCTCCTTCTTAGTTTCCCTCCAGGTTGACCCATCCATCCGCGAGTTTGCCTTGTCGACCGTCTCTTTGGCAGACACTCTGGGAATCCTCGTCGCCGCCCTCACCGCGATTCCCCTTCATAACGCCATTTGTGGCATGCAGTGGTATTCGTAGTTGAACTGAAATGTTCTGTTCTCTAGAAGCCGCTAGATTCTAATTCGATGTCGTTTTCTGCTTTCATGTTTATTTTGAATCGGGTACACTATTTAACCACAACGTCTGTTAAATGTCTCTTAGGGAAATTTTAAGAGTTACTGACAAGTGATGGATGTGAGTCTTCAAACATTTTCATTGATTATACGAGTGTGTTGCTCTAGTCATTTGGAAAAAAGTTAATGCTCGTTGTATTAATCATTAATACAAATAAATATTGAATTGCCTCTCAAGGGAGGTGCATGTGTTCATCATTGAACAGATACCCACTGGATTTCCCTACAGTGTTGTACATTGTGGTTGGTCTGGTTGAGGGACCATTGCTGCTTCCAAGAGTGGAACTTGAGTAAATATTCATGCCTATACAGGGCATCTAGGTTATTTTATGGAGTTTTTGAGAATTTCAAGCCCATAGGCCAGTCACATCACGTCAAGATCCGCACCATTGTGTCGTCATGCATATGTTTCCCTAACGCCGATAACGAGCTGCCACGTCGTTTGCTGGCTACAGGCAATTCACCCGAGATTCGGTTTTGCACCGCTTGAATGCATGTGTTCCACGTAATCCCACATCACTTCCGGGATTGTTTTAACATGTTAAGTAGCTAAATATCATTGCGACTGACAGGATATTTGTCAAATTCACTGTTGCGCCTTCCACGTAGGAATACGTCAGCCCCGACTCTTTTCTGAATCGCCTGTAGATGTTCTTTCATACGTACACTGAGAACACACCCGATTTCACCTCTGTATAGAGCATTGCGGGTCAAACTTTTCACCTCATATATTACGCCTGTTTGCGAGCAGTCCCCATTCTTTACGTGGGGGCAAATGGTTATTATGCATTGTCTGTCGTAGAGTTTGTTTCACACCAGCTGTTCTTTGATGTTATCATTGGAGATGTTCACCAAGATCACATCATTTTGCAGCTGTGCTCGTAGGAGACATCTTCGTAGCTCAGCATCTTTGCACTTCAGTTTTCACTTCAATTTCAGGCACAGGTCATTCGTACCTCAGAGGTTGAAGTTCTCATAATACATGATATTCTGAAGAAAGTTCGCACACTGGAAGAACACCAAGTTCTATCCTAGAGATATGTAGCATCGCAGAACGTTACCACAATATATAGACAAATACGAGGAATATGAATATACTTTATTCACAAATCAAAATGCAGATATGTACAGAATACACAAATCTTTTCTAATAATCATCTACAGAATATGCCAAGCTATACTTTTTTAATATTAGGAATAAGGTATTGTTTCAGACAGCAATAAAGCATTGTAGAACACATAAATATTTATTTGAGAACATATACGTGGCTTTTTTTCTAAAAAAAATTGTCAAGGAAGTGATAAATAACCTGTTTTGAATTGAATTGCAGAATCTTCTTCACCAGGGTTAGGAGTCGTGAAAGTCTTCGATTTCTTCAAACGACCAGGTATCCTAAGCTATCTGGGTGTTTTCTCTTCTTCCCCAGATCTATACCTAATTACAGCAACGACCAATCATTTTTGCATCACAGAAAACCGTCAATCTGAGGCCTGATGCCGGAATAGCCGTTAGCGACCATAGTTGGCTGGCCGCTGAAACTCCATCTGACCCGGAATATTCGGCCGGTGATTCCCACATGATGGTGCTTCCGCGGAAACGCGTCGCAGCCGCGCGCAGGCTCTGGCCTGCGCGGAAGCGACCAGCGGCAGCGATATCCGTGCATTTTCATAGGTTATTTAGGTTTCTATACATGATATTCACTTCGACTATGCTGCATATACACAACATCATCGTCATGTATCTTTTTGAAAAGGGTTGTTCATTTTGCAGGATGATAGCTGACAGCGAGGGGACAATGAAAACTGGAGATAGTTCTCCTTGCGTTTTCTTTTTCTTTTTTTTTTTGTCTTTCTGCCAGAAACTCATTCAGGAGAGTTCAGATTGATATTAGAAGGGTTCTCTAATGTGCTGTCCCATGCTCGAAAACTGGTTCATTCAGTGGTGTCCAATCGCAATGGTGAAAACTAAGTTCCACAATAATCTGCCAACTTCACGTAGGAACAATTTTCTAAGGTAGGAAGAACTGCAGACGTTATCTTGCACATGACACCCATTTCCCTCTAAAAATTGATATCCATAGTGGTCCCCCCGCATTTGTTACTGTATGCACATATTTGTTACAATATGTACATATGCAAAAGTAGTGTCCTAGTGCGATATGATTGCCAAAAACGAGAACAGTTCATCAGATATCCATTTGCAAGTAGTTTAGTGCAAACTAGATCCTTGTTGATTTGAGTGCAGTAATGATGGGGGGAAGGGGGGTGAAGTCAATTTTTTTACTTAGTAAGATGTATCGCAACTTCTAATGGGGAATGAAGCACTCTACTCCGCAATATTGTAGTTTTCTGAACGTTTGTGCTTTGAAAACTGGAAAATTACTACGAAGATTGGCAATTGGCCATGCGTGGCCCCATCTAAAATAGCGGCCAGATTTGGCCCGCTCATTTGGCCGTCGAGTGCTGGCCAAATGGTGCGGGCGTCACGTTGACCCAAGTTCCGCCCCGTTGGCCATGTTTAGCCGGTGGCCACTCGTGCCGGCATCAGGCCTCTGGTCTACAGCGCTGCACCACCCATACGGCGCGGTGGAGCAGGGGAACGGTGTGATGGTCTGCCTTTATTGAAGAATTATGTCCTACACGGCCTTCGAAACAGAAACAAAGACACAAAGAAAAAAGTGCAAAAAATGGATAAAAGAGACGTGAATAATGCCAGCCAGCAGTAGCGCCCGACACGCCTACCGCGTCGCACAGGCAGTGCGGCGCGGTAGACCAAATGTGCAGTATTCTGTGGTGTAAAAGCGACTGGTCGGCACTATTCATACATACATTTAGTAGCTAAAATAAGAATAGTATGATTTCTCTGGAATGCTGTAGAGGTGAGATCCACAAAATCTAATAATTTTTGAATGTACAGTGAACTGGCAAGGGGCCGGACCGCTGCGCGGCGTTCTTGGCCAGAGACACAGAGGTTCTGCATACTGGCTCTGGTTGTTTGCTGCTGCGTGGCACTCGATTTCTCTGCTGCTGGGAGAAGCGGACAACCAGAACAAGCATGCAGAGCTTCTGCGTCTCTGCCCAAGAACTCCGCACCGCGGCCCCGCCCCTTTTCTCTGGATTCCACTGTAAATGAAGCTACTATTGCGGACATTTGACGAGCTTCTACGTGTGTTACCCAAGTCAGTATCCATCAATGACGTGATTGAAAGAAATGGGTTGCCAGCTGGGTCACAGCTGACGCAAGAGGTGAGGACACAGGCAGCAAATTATGGGCGCGGCCATCCTCTCCGCCTATTCCCAGCACTGACGTGATTGGACGTGTGGACTATGGCAAAAATAATAGAAATCATCGAGGTCCTAATCGTAACCCGCTTTTAAAACTGAATTTCGACATTGCTGCAATCTACCGGTACCACTGCATCTCACAAATAGCGTTGTGGACGGGGATCGACACGAATGCCGCCAACATAATCCCGATAGAATCAGCTAGAGAAACTGTGGACAAGGCGAATTCGCGTATAGAAGGATCCACCTGGAATAGGGCTTTCTAAGGAATAAACCAATGAGAAGATAGGATAATTTACCTTCTTGTGGATGTGGTGGAAGGTGTTGACATAGGAGCCACCTCCAATCAGTCCCTCATACAGCACTATGGCGCAAACAACGCCGAAGTTGGGTAGAAAGGCGTAGATGGCGTTGAGCAAGAAGAACACGGTGTTGACCAGCTTAAAGATAGGTTATTCAGGTATTGCGTCATTGAATCAACACAGCATGGCTGTACTCCGGCCTAATTCACTGACTTGGAAGACAGGCATCAACGCTATGAACAGCATATTTAGCTGGATGCAGTTGATCGATGATCGTGAGACGAACACGCCCACTTGGTAGAGTACCTGGAAACGGTATGAAAACCACTAATTCATCTTAGGCATTTCAGCTATTGGAATCTCATGTAATTTCGCCTCCAGTTCTCAAAATGGGCGAGGCTGGGGTGTTATAGGAGTGCTGTTCAATTGGACCTGAAATGACAGCTTCAAATGCTGGATCCCCTTGAATATGGACCAGACGTCTTTGCAGAACCATGAGGGCTCCGACGAGGCATGGAATCGTTGTCTAGAGCATACATGCCAATCATCTTTGATGCATACTCACCTTCTCGACCACGTAGGTAAACAAAATCTGCCATTATTCGATACAAATTGCCTAATTTCTTGAAGTGATCTTGTAATAATGAAATGGTATGGAACGTAAAAGATGTTCATAAGAACAGTGGGGTAAGCGGTATTGAAGCGAAGTTTTGGCTAAAATGGTTTTTTAAAGTGGGGATCTACCAAATATAGCAGGAAATTCCCCTGACTGCTGCTTGGAAAACTCAAAATTCGTGGATTATCTCAAAATTATAAAACGCATTGTATATCGCTCGCCGTGACCCCACCTTAAATATACTAGTACATGAGGTTAACAATGTGGCTTATGAACTACTCAGCTCCCTACAATTTTAACGGACACATCTTGTTGATTTTTGTTATCCCTTTCCCATATTGCCCACACTGCAATTGTAGTGATTTTATCACATTTTTGTGGAACATCCGGTTCGATCATTCCAGGGCTGACCAAATAACCGTGCTGCAACGTGTGACACACCTGTATTTACCCAGCTGAAGGGGGTAGAACTATGAAGGAACTTTTTTTTGCAGATGTGCACAATTTCACAAACAAAGAAATGCGGAGTTCTTTTTCCGTAGTTACGGGGCAGGTATTTCAAATGAATGATATTGACAAATATCTGACAATATCTATAAATAAGTTCTTGTGTACACGTCACTTCAGTATAGTGCTTACACTGGAATGATTTACAGTTCGTCTGAAAAAAAAAATAAGAAAATAGTCGCTAATTACTCTGCAATTCACCTCTCCGAGGAGAAGGAGAATTTGATGATGGAATGCGTAGAAAAAATTAGTGTCACCTCTAGCTGCTTCTAAAAAGCGAATGCGGTGTGTTGTGCCAGAAGGGGGCGGAGTTGCAGAGCTGTGATTGGTCAGTTTTGCTGACTGACCAATCGCAATGCTCGGACCGTTTTTAGAGCTCGATACAGCATTCCACACTCCAAAACTACTATGAGTAGGAGGATTGCTCACCTGGTACCATCTGTATTGGGACGCTGGACTGGTGCCGTATCCATGGGCGCAGTCAAACACGGTGAGTTCTAGCTAAATAGCATGCACAATTTATAATAGCATGGCTACCCAATGCGAAACATTCCTCTTTGCAAAAAAAAAACTGCATAGAAACAGAATTTTGAACAACTCGTTGTTTTCTTGGAATTAGAAAAAAATTAGTTTTGTGAGAATAAAAGACCAAAACCCACCAAACCCTGATTAATGAGATATTCGGCGAAGTAGGTGAGGAACAATGGAATCATGTATCGCAAGAGGCTCTGAAGCAATAATAAATATAAAAAATAAGAGAAAAATAAGTGTTAGTCCCGAATGGTTACGATTTGAATGTTTTTACTGCCCATAGGAAATCCCACCTTTACTATGGTTAATCGCTGAGCCAGAGATTTCTCCATCTCTACAGAGTCCACTGACGCTATCGACGGTGATTTCGGCAGCTTTTCTGCGCTTTGCCTTCAATTTATCTTTTCATTCGTGAACATATTTTGAAATAAACAAGAGGGCTTAGCTCACGACGTGGCTTTCTCCGAATCAGAAGACTTCTTCGCCTGAGAGAAACTTATCTTCTTCATTGTATCTGTGTGTTCGAGTAAGAAGTAAAAGCTGAAAAAATCAAACCCAATGTCTTCAGTGGAAAAACATAACCAACACAAGAAATGGAAAATGGAAAAAAAAACTAACGTGAACATAAAAAGCGCCGGCACGACCAGCATGACCAGCATCGCTTCTGTGGGTGAGAGGGCCAGCAAGTGGCGATCAGTGAGACCAGCGTAAGAGAATGCACCAACCACACCAGCCATACCAGTTCCGGACGACCATGTGGCAATTGTGTGCCTAGAGAATTTCATTCATCACAACAAGAAGCGCTTGAAATTGCAATCATACAGTGTCCCCTATTGGTTGAAGCAATCCAGCCAATCACAGAGCAGCATTTCTGCTGGAGAAAACTTCGTGTGAAAGTTACGCACGCTCAAGCAGTACAATGTCGGTACTGATTTTAGGAGACCGCTGTCTTGCCAACTGGGTCATTCGAGTCGAAATCGATGATGATTCAACCTCCAAGTAAGGATGAAATGCATTTGCATCACAGAGCACTACCCATCTGGTCTGCCGCGCCGCACCACCCACGCGTCGCGGCAGCTGCCTGAGCTGTGTAGTTGTCGAGCGTTGGCATGCATGCAACCCATGCAATTCAGAATAGAACAAAGGTGTGAGGAAGAACAGTGCAAACGCAACCAAGTAATCAATAGCGGCAACTCCCGATAACCACGGCACCCAGCTGGTCCTCCGCGCCGCGTGGGCGATGCGACGCGGCAGACCAAAAGGTTAATGTTAGCAAATTAGAAATAGTTGACCAGCACTTTAGGAAATTCTTGGTATCCCTAGCGTTTTTATTATCACGAAGATGGTTCAGAAATACAATGTAGTGCAATATTATATGGTTATTTTCATTTTATGTCACTTTGTTTTTAAAGAATGCATTGTGGTAGATTTATGCCTGTCTTTTATGCCTATGTTTCTTTTCAATGTTGGTATGTTGTCGGAGGCGATGTCCAGCATATGTTTTTTTTTTTCAAGTGGTTGTGCGAGATCTTGGCGGAGATAGGTTTGTCGAACGATAACAAGCGTATCGTATATAAGAAATGCGTGCAGCTAATGTATCGCTTATCTCCTATTATATTTTCTGTGCACATTATTTATTTACTGGCTAATAGAACTCAATGTTTAGCTTAACAACTTATGTTTCATTGCTTATTTATTCCATGTGAAAATAAAGTTGAATTACTCATGTTCAATTACTCATTCGTCACTCTAGCGCATAAAAATGCAGACTTTCATTGGACCCTAGCAGTTGCGGATGCAAAAACTGCGCGAAAGGTGGGGGG
>JARK01000025.1:158035-168557 GCA_000688135.1 Ancylostoma ceylanicum
GGGGGGGGGGGGGGGGAAGTGGGATCTCCGCCGCTTTGGGTGCCCAGGCTGAAAATAAAAATTAATGAAAAAATATCAATCCGAGTATTAAATAATCAATGGTAATCGTTTAATAAAATTGCAAAAGTAAACGTAAACACTTAAAAACGAACTAGCTACGAAAGTTTCATTTATTTTACAAAGTAATTTCGAAAATTCCACAGTCCATACTTTGGTTGCACGAGCTACGTTCGCCAACCAAGACCGGAGCCGGCCACTAGTCCTCTCGCTCTCTGTGTCTCCGATCTCTAACGCACTCCTGTATTGCCTTCATACACCCTCCCCCTCTCTATCTCAGACATTCGTGGGGTTGGACTACAGATGTACCTAGGGGTGGACCCAAAATCGTGGGGCATCTACCCCCGACACTTGAAGGACGTTCCCCCATGTGCCCTCGTAGCTGTCCCCGGGTGGAATGGAGCGCGTTATTGAGTTCCGGCGGATGGGGGGACGACCAGGGTTATGTGCAGCACGCTCTGCTCTTCTTGGACGTCCAGATACGCTCCGTCAACTCAAAAAGTGGGCGGAACGGCTGGGGTCCTACCTGCCCATCGCCCCCATGAATGTCTGAGATGCTCTAGCCTCTCGCGCCGGCGTAACGCAGCTGGGTAACGTATCACATGTGGTCCCATTCTCCCCCTCGCCGCGCTGCTTCCGCCACTAGACCCTGGTTTTCCACTATGAGCAAATTCTTGTTATTTTGTGTGTTAAAACACTCAATTGTATGATTTACGCCATGCATTTACATTCGTTGGATTGCAACGTGTCGTTCCTCTGTATTGTCACTCACTCAAGTTGGCAATATGTCTGGAGAAATAAATGTTGGTGCGCGTTCTTGTTTGACATTGGAGAAACGGAACAGCATATCCGCGAGCTTTAAATCTATGCTACATCGGCAGGGAACCATGCGATCGTCATCAGAGTCATCGTCTCCTCGCTAGCCTGATATCACGTCCTGCACTCTCTCCACTGACAGGGAAACATACCGAACCAGGCTTGCACAGCTTTTGAAAGTCATCATATTTCATCGATCATCGCTTATAACAAGTATCAAAGTCAGATGGAAAGGGGTTAAGCGTAACTTCATTGTGGCCAAGAAATCTAAAGTTCTACGAGGTTTTCGTAACATTGTCGATGATTCCCGCAACTGACTGTGAGTCAGGCAACTCATAGTTTTATGAAATATTGAGCCCATTTTCACTGCAGCAAGTTGTACATAGTCGAGTTACCTCTCTGAGAGAAAGGGAGGTCCGATTTCTTTGCGAAAGGCGTTTAAATCACCAACGGATCTTTTGCGGCACCGTCTGGAGCGCTAGCATTGCTGACACATTCAGCTGCTTGTATCAAAGCTGTGATGCTAGAGAGAATTAACAAAAAAAGATTCGCCTTTCAAATAATGCATTGGAAGATCGATCCGGCTCTGTGTCATGAAAGTGAACGTAATAGAGGAGTTATTACTACCAAATCAAAGACACGAATCGACGGGCTCACATATGTATTTGACTCTAGTACGGTACTCCCAGCTCTGTGCTATACCACTGAAATATGGACTGACAACAAGAACGTTATCACTGCTATGAGAAAGGCGAGCTCGCATGTGAGCATTATCGCTGTGTTTCCTATGTTTCCAACAGAGACTCTCGCAGCCGCATGTTCGTAATCCCGTACCGTGCTACTACTGTAAGGAGCAGAACAGAAACGCGTACCAACATGTATCAGCTTCATGCCCCTATATGTTCGCACAGTAGAGGAAAGGGTCATCGCAATTAGAAAGTCGCAATCGCACAGCTGCATCGACTGCATCGAGCGCAATTTTGAAACTATTTTTTCAGGTTTCTGCAGAGGTGCAAGAATTCGCATGACTTTCTCTGGCAATGACTCACATCTACATTGCAAATTACTGGGACACTTGTGGACAGAATTTTCGCCTGGCGTTGTTACATTGATGTTTGCTTTGTCTCGTTTTCTTGTTCTCCTTTCACACTCTGGAGATTGTTGGTGCAATATTTTTATTAGTTCGTGCAATAATTTTTATATTTGTCATGCCCATTATCCTATTGGCCGATTGATGGGTTTACCTTTTTTTTGTTTCCCCCTGGTCGGCTCGCGGCCCGCAGAGTGTCTTGCGCAAAAATCGCCCCGTGTCTATCGAAACGGCCGATCTGTGATGGCGGGTGGAGAACACCTTCCTTCGGGCGACTCGCGTAGCAAGATGAACCTTGATGATCAATTGTGTTTTGGCAAGCTTTTCGGTCAGGCGACGTCTAAATCGTAATTCCATTACGCGGTCGGCGGAGTCTCATGACTCATCAGAGTCATGATATATAAATGTGAGGCGGAAAGCCGCTGTGGGTAAGACCAGGAGACACGCTTGTTTGATCGTTTTTTCATAACCAGCCTTTCTTGCAATAAGAAATAAATCTGTGTGAAGCTAGTGTTCTGTAATGTATAGGTAATTACCGATGCTCTACGGAAACCCGCAGGGGATTCTGTACAATGAGTGTGGTCCACACCGAAAGGACCAACCCAACAGTGAAAATGATCCATCAAAGTATCAAAGTAATTTATTGCTACCATCATGGTCAGTCATGAAAACTCGTCTAAGAACTCTATGCGGGACTTTCCCAGCGTCCATCTGACGCGCATTCGACCAGCATAATAAGCATTGTGGATGAACTGCCCTGTTTTTGGTTTTTTCTCCAATTTTATTATAGTTTTCGCGAATGTCACACACACCTCTTTTGGATGGTTGATACTAAAAGCACTCACTTCGAGTAGTGACCAGCCAATCCAAGATACGTTGTCTCTCCGAGTCCACTCGAAAACGACGCTAAACACACTCCTCCCAGAGCAACGGGTACGGAGTCGGCAAAAGCGGTGACAATCAGCGAAGAAGCCTGAGCGACACACACGGTGGTGTGTCGAACCCTAAAAGCGGGAAAATTTGGTTGGGTTACCCATTTCAACATATTGTGTTGGATTCTCCTACCAGTATGGGATACGATGCATCACAAATGGGCAAAACATTTTAACACAGAGGCCTGGGATGATGTTGCACAGCAGTACAACGCCTGTGGATGTTGGCGAGCATATCCTGGTAGTGATCTCGACCTAGGGAAAAGAATCTATAAAGAATATATGAGATTTGAGTGAAAAATCAAAATTTATTTAAGAAAACTGTTCCGACGACTGCAGTAATTTTCCTTTTTTATGCGTTATTGTTACCCGTGATTATTACACACCAGTCAGTCTCTTTAACTACGAATTAACCCCACAATCGGGACCACTGAAGGAACTACTACTGCATTCCGTGTCCTTTATACCGTGATTTTGATAGAGTTTCTCTACCACTCACTACACACGTCGCATCGGTCACGTTGTCCTCGATCGGATCCTCGCCTTTGTGTTTGTTCAGGATATCCTGTGCTGCGCTCAGCATCACACTATACGCGAAGTTGTTGCAGAGACCAAAAATCCTGAATGAAAACGCTAGAAAAGTGTTTTTGGATTGTAAGAATACTTGGAATATATGGTGAAAATGGCGTAGGAAAGTTCTGGAAAGTGCTCGTTTCTTTTTTTTTTTGGGCAAGGAATTTGAGTCGGCTTCTCTTCACTATTCTGTCTCGATTTCCTGTGAACATATGAGGTCTATTAATAGATAAAAACGGTGAAAAATAGAAACAAACAAAATAAATGAAATAATTAATAGCAAGCATTGTGTGGACCAATGAGCAACTAACAAAACAATTTCTTCAAATTTGCCACAAAAATTACTGAGATCACGGGGAAAACTATCGAAAAACGAACCAGAACGAGAACAAGTTCCGATACGGTATATTCTTCGACTTGGCTACGGTCATCGTGGGCGACAGAGATTCCTACCTGAAGTTATTTTCCTACGATAAACAAACCCTCAAGCGAAATCCACGGTAGCAAGGATGATTCTCGTTTAAAAAAAGAAAAACGTGCAGGAAAATCGCGGGAAACGTAAAAAAACAATAAGAGTGGGAATGGAAAGACGAGCAAGGTGCTTCGAAAATGAAAAAAGGTGTTCAAGAGATGATTACCGAACGAAATAAAACAGTTTCGAGTTGATTCAGCCAAGATTAATAGTATGAGAAAAGGGCTACGTACACGTTCGATACCAAAGAACGCATTAGAACGAAATTCGAATACCAAAAAACGCATTAGAACGAAATTCGAATAAACATCCGAATTCGATTGAGATTGGAAAATCTGAATATTCAAGAGGCAGGCAGATGGAGTCTACCCGCATTTTTGGTCTTTCCTCCAGGGCTGTGTGACTTTCTTCCTTCTTTTCTTTTTTTTTCTCTCTCTCTCTCTCTCTCGAGCACTTGTAATTTGGACTTAATCGATATAGAATAATCATTCCAATTTCAACTACAACACTGCTTCAGAAAGTTATAATAAAACTAGTTGTAAAAAATTTTAAAAAATCAATAAATCTTAGTGCAAATGCGCGACCCTAATGCATTATTCGGTCACATGCCTGTAATGGCCCATTACGTGATGTACGAAACAAAAGTTTTAAATTTCGTTAATCCGTTAATTCGTTACGTTATAGGAAAGATGGCCGTTGCGCATTAATTTGTCACCTTAATATCAAACAGCCCTGTTTCAATAGTAACCCAGATGAGCCTACTGGGCCCCAGATGCATCATTGAAATCACCCACGGTAAGCGTGTTAGCGTATCCAAGTCCACTCTTTACCCGGTGCCCATCAACATGTTCACCCAAATATGGTGCTGTCCGTACCCAGCTGCTAGCCGAAGGTAGTCATGCTCGCGTGTGTGCTACGATCTATCCCGCCAACAATGCATCTGAGCCTGGATGCATCATTGTGATTACCCAGGGTAAACAAGTTGACAATCGTGTTAACGATCTTAGATAATCATAATGATGTTTGCAGTCTCGGGCCCTTAACAACGGGGTGAACGCGAAAAAAGAATGAGATTATGATTGATAATGGGAATCAAGAACGATGATAATAATGGAATCCTAGTTACGTACGACTGATTGTACCAGGAAGGTTATGTAGAGTAAGGCGTATCTCTTTAATAATATTTCTCCTTCAACAATATTCTCTCCTGACGTTCTTTTCTAGTTCCAAATACCTGGGTACCTACTTTCACAATAACATTTACTTCACGAGTTAAGAACATCAAGACGGAAGTTCAGTGCGTGCATGACCAGATCACGTGAACCCACTCACGAAAATTCTAGACGTCCTTGAAAACGAAGATCATTCGTAAACCCCATTGTAATAAGGAGTTCTTAGTCAATGAAGAGATTTATCTCCCATGGGCAGCGAAAATCAAGAAAAAATTTGATATCGAGTGTGAACGCGAAAACAAATGCGAAGGGGTCAGAAATCTCCGCGAGTGAGACGAGAAAATGAGGAGTTTCATTGTATGGCCGTGGTGGGTTTCGTCAGTGGCAAGATACACGAACGTTCACAGAGAGGCGCTAATTACCCACTTACTACGTATATGTACGTGCGAAAATCAATTTTTTTTATATTTTCCATGAGTTTCGTTGCACCAAGAAAACGAAGTGGGCTTTGAGACTAGCAATGTTCAGCATTATCTGCTCAGGCAACTCTGGAGTAGTGCCTTCTCGGGAACGTCCATGAATTTGTGCACTGAGCGCGTAGACTGACTTCATCTCTCAGAAATGAACTCGAAGATGCTGGCATAGAATAAAGAGACGAAGAACTCAGTGTGTTGTTTGAGAGCCTAGAAATGCAATTCAGCTCGAAGCTTTACTGGTTTTTGCCGGATCGAGTTAAATCGATAGTACGGGCTGAGCGAGTAGATTTGTTCAATCCTGCCTACTTCTGGAAGATACTTTTATTGGATGAAAAACAAAAACTAAAAGGAAATCGAAAACTGGCTTGAAAAATCAATAATCGAATGGATTCTTTACTATGTAGAGAATGGACTCTACTTTAACTTATGAACTAACTTTACGCCTACATTGGCAGAATGCAAATCTCACAGCTCGGAGCGGCTAAGTTCCACAGGAACAAAGATCGGTCTAGTCTGTCATCTATCACTTGATGACCGGCGGACTCTGATAGAGCCAATTTGAGAGGAATTTCACTAGGTCAAATTTGGCCAATTATTGAAATAGCCCCAATAAATCCATAGAGAAAATCATGGAGAAGACGAGCAGGGCTTCGACAAGAATTTTGGGCCTTCGCTCAGATCGTGCACCCTCTGATGATAATTGTAGATGAAATCCCTTGACCGCGATTAATACCGATGCTCAGCATAAACGAGCTCCAGGTATTACGTGGAATAAAAATCCATCAAGTGAAGAGAAACTAATCTTTGAGCTATAGCTCAAACCGAGGGTAACCCTCTTAACCAACATTTTTCACCATCTCCATGTGCTTAAAAGCAGGTGTATAATGGCCGCTTAGGTTATGTTCCAGATTCCTGATAGGCCTTCTGGTGAGTGCTTGCACGAGTGCCTTCAGGATAAAGTTGTCAATTGAGATTCACGCTCGCGATGTGGATTTCCTAAGCCAATGCTGAATTGCGTTTTCCTTAAGCGTTTCTTCCCCTCCCCACCCCCTCCCTCCCACCCACCCCGCAATATTGCTTTTCTATGAAGCTGTATCGTTACAAAAGTTGATCTTGTGGAATAGAGAGGTACGAATATTTGCATTTGACTGCACCTATGATAAACCACTAAACATCCAAGAAAGGTGGTCAGATTGGAATGAGAATAAAAGCCAAATAAAGGACAAAATAAGCTTGAAAACTATTCCAAAAAATATGGTTGACGCATCCCTATTTGTGCTCTTAGAGCAAACAAAATTGAATCCGACATCGGTTTTGCAACTGCCTAGTTTACTAGAATTATTAGCTTGGTCCGAAAGTCTTGTACCACGATTTGTTTTTTTTTTCATCCAAAATTTTTTGGTCTTGAATTCTTTAACGTTGGAAAGTGTTAGCTACTACAGTGAGCTTCACGCGGTCGTAGACAAGTTGCGGGACCGCGGCGCGGACACTCTGGTTGTCTGCTGCACGGAGGCAGCCGTCCTGCTGGGCAGAGACACGGAGGAAAACCATCACGTCGTGTTTTCCCGCTGCCTCGGGAGGTGCAGCAGACAACCAGAGTGTCCGCGCCGCGGCCCCGCTCCTTGCCTAGGGTCGTTTGGAGTTGCACTTCTCAACTATGAAAACTGGCTGACCACGTTCCATCCGTGAACAGTAATATTATGATTGGTTTGAAAAAAAGTGTTAAATTTTTCGCAAGATTTTCGGATCCTCTAAAAAGGGAGTCACGAAATCTAGTATGGTAACATGAATCCAACAGAAGCAAAAAAAACATTAAAACTGCGCAATAGAAAGGCTACTCTTGTAGGAAAAACTTTAAAAACAACGTGATGAAGTTCGGACAAAGGATCGGCTGAAGACCATAAGAAAGGCGTACGAAAACATCTTCAATGTGAAGGATAGCGATGATGCGGTAGTGGGTGTGATTTACGAGTCCGTCAATGAAAAGTGCACCATCGACGTCAGAGAGACCGCTCTTTTAAAGTATAAAGAATGGACGTGACGAAGTCACGGAACAAATTGTAACACTCACAGAAATAGGACTATGGTTGATTTCACCACTAATGTCCTCTGTCCCTTAATTTTGGGCCAGAATTACTACTGCGAGAGTAGGATCTGGATGTGTCACTGAGATCATCCGAAGTGACCGTGTTGACACCGACGTTAATGAAGGGTGTGAGGTGCCAACACGCTTACCCAAGGTAAACTCACTGTCTGCTGTTTTTTTTTTGTTGTAAAATCTGTTCATTGCTTAGGTCTGACAACACAGAATTCTTTCCTAAATTTTGTAAAGGTACTGAGAAAGGTCCTACACCATTATTGCGGGTGGAATGTCTTGGTTTATCACTGTGGTTGGGGTAGATTAACTACTGGCTATTGCATGTACTTATACACGTCTGATGAATGAATGAATGAATGAATGAATGAATGAATGAATGAACGGAATGAATGAACGGAATGAATGAATGAACGGAATGAATGAATGAATGAACGGAATGAACGGAATGAATGAATGAATGAATGAATGAACGAATGAATGAATGAATGAATGAGTGAATGAATGAACGGAATGAATGAATGAATGAACGGAATGAATGAATGAATGAATGAACGGCATGAATGAATGAATGAAAAGGAATGAATGAATGAATGAACGGAATGAATGAATGAATGAATGAATGAACGGAGCGAATGAATGAATGAATGAACGAAATGAATGAATGAATGAATGAATGAATGAATGAATGAATGAATGAATGAATGAACGGAATGAATGAATGAATGATGAATGAATGAATGAATGAATCGGAATGAATGAATGAACGGAATGAATGAACGGAATGAATGAACGGAATGAATGAACGGAATGAATGAACGAAATGAATGAATAAATGAATGAATGAATGAATGAATGAACGGAATGAATGAATGAATGAATGAACGGAATGAATGAATGAATGAATGAATGAATGAATGAATGAATGAATGAATGATGAATCGGAATGAATGAACGGAATGAATGAATGAATGAATGAATGAATGAATGAATGAATGAATGAATGAATGAATGAACGGAATGAATGAACGGAATGAATGAATGAACGGAATGAATGAACGGAATGAATGAACGGAATGAATGAACGGAATGAATGAACGGAATGAATGAATAAATGAATGAATGAATGAATGAATGAATGAACGGAATGAATGAATGAATGAATGAATGAACGGAATGAATGAATGAATGAATGAATGAATGAATGAATGAATGAATGATGAATGAATGAATGAGACGAATGAATGAATGAATGAATGAATGAATGAATGAATGAATGAATGAATGAATGAATGAATGAATGAATGAATAATCGGAATGAATAAATGAATGAATGAATGAATGAATGAATGAATGAATGGATGAATAGTGCTGAGAGGGAGGGAGAGAGAGAAAGAGAGGAATACCCATATCAGAAAAGTCCATGGTAATGGTAATTCCAGCCTATTTCTGGAGATGTCCTTTAGCAATTTGAGAGTAAAATCAAATAGTACGTACAGTTCGATTTTTATAACAATTTGTTAAATACACTCCAACAAGACAAAGAAACTATTGACAGTACACCGCAGTGACTTTCACAAGCTCCGCCCCGGATGAGATCCTTGGGAAGATACGCAGGGGTCTGTCCATGAATGATGGCAGAAAAATGCGAGAGTGAGTTTTTTGTCGCTAACAGGCCACAGATTGTCAACGACATATTGGATAGCAAGGTCAATAGCAAAACACATGGCTCCGCCCTGTTGGCCGCTCTAGGAAAACAAGGGAAAGCCACACTAGTACCCTTCTGTACTGTGGTACTATTTGAAAACTTCTGCTAAGGAAAATGTGAAAATTATTTTTCTCCCGAAGAACGACCGGGAATATTTGAATTGCCGGACATAACGGCGGGACTGCTGTAGGACGTTGGACTAATGTGCGAATTTCGGCAAAACGTTGTTCAGTAGTTGCTTTATGATTGCTGTGCTGCATGACATAGTTTTTCGTTAAAAAAATCATGTTTGCAGAAGAACAGAGGACATGAGGAGAGTCGGCAATAATTTATTTATTTATTTGAATACACCCTAGGGTGTGCCAGACAAGACAGATATTGAAAGAAGCGACATGAACGCATATCTTGGTCACAAAAAGAGAAATAAAACGCGTGAAAGGATGTAGAAATCTATATAATTGATAGAGAGAGGTCCAGAGAACAGCTGAGTGATAAAAGGAGAGCAAGGTTATGGCAACGCATGATATGGATAATAATGCAATTAGGACCCTTCAGGTCGTAAGCTTGGAGGGAGCAACATAAGTGGACTGAGCTTCTACCATTTACATAGAAAACCGGGTGCATTGGCTAGAAAATAAAATCCATTTGACGAAGGAAATATTGATAGTCGCTAATATATTACGGATAGTCACTAATATAATACGGAAATATTGATAGTCAATAATCACTATTTTCATCTGGCAGTATAGGTCTCACTATGACATAAACTGCTAGAAAAATCCCAACTCATTCTTCTATTTCCACATGCAAGAGAGAAATGATGAAGTACGTAAGAACCCGAGCAACACAACAGATAATCCAAAAATCTTCAATCTAAATGGTGTTTCGTGGTTGTCAAGGTCTCCTGAATTAACAACAGTTCTTGGGAAAAGTTTAGAGAGCAGGTTGGATGACTCCCGGTGGGGTATTTTCGGATAAACAGTGGTGTTCATATCAGGAAATCGTAACTGTTAGCGGATGTGGCGAAAGCAGAACGTGGAAGCCGTGAATGTATGTACATAAACAGCACGATGGAAATCGATCAAAAAGCGTCTGAATTAGGCTTCCGGCATGCCGGGGTGGGGAGGGGGG
>JARK01000026.1:10738-82878 GCA_000688135.1 Ancylostoma ceylanicum
CTTTCTGCCTCCGCCACTGGCCTGTATGTATAGGCACAGACATTCAATGTCAGCGGTTGTCAGATGCTCGTTTTGTTCCTTCAATATTTTATCTTAGGTATATTGATTACCACCCTTATGTGGGACATTATTAATTCAATAATGCTACCAGCCTGATCGTCCGGATAACGCCGGACTCCCAGGCTTCTTTTCTTGCTAGCTTCGCTCGCCTGCCCCTATGCGACGTCGTCCTCACAGCGCGTCGACCATTCTACACTTATTAAAGTTCCCGTTTCTCATAACTTCATGTATTGTGGCTCCGAAGCTGTGCAACAGTAGGGTGTAATCTTTCGACTTTGTACAGGATCGCTGGACCCATCTCCGGGGGTTTCCACACTTGTGGACGCCGGCACACTTTTATCACAGCGTTGGACCCGTCTCCAGGTGTTTCCCCACTTTTTGACACCGGCGCACTCTTATCACCCCGTTGGACCCGTCGCCATTAGTTACCCCACTTTTGGACGTTGGCGCGCCCTTATCACACCGTTGGATCCGTCCCCAGGTGTTTCCCCACTTTTGGACGCCGGCACACCTTCATCATACCGTTGGACCCCACTCCAAGCATTTTCCCACTTTTGGACGTTGGCGCACCCTTACCTCCACGTTGGACCCTTCTCCAGGATTTTCTCGACTTTCAGAAGCCGTCGTAACAGAAGAGTACCCTTTGCATAGCGTTATCTCCACTTCCAAACCCCGGCGCAACTCTACTGCGGCAGTGCTTGCTTGCCCCTCATCTGTGGCCTTCCTCGCCCTCCTGGCTCCTTCTCTGCGATGTAAAGACATCCCATCCATCTACTCCCTCTTGTACTGCCTGGGCTTACCTCATTCATTCCAACTGTGGTAAACACAACGATCCAACCTCGGCTCCGTTAATCTTGAATGCTCATGCCTCTCCAATGGAATTTGTGGACCCGGAACTGATTAGTGTGAATTGAACCCCACACTTGTCTCCACACTTTCGCAATATTTTCATGTGCCACAGTTTAAGTTAGGGCTCAAGAAGCAAAATGATACGAATTTGTTCCTTGTGATCATCTTGGTCATTCGTCCTGAAGTTGGCCAAGAATAAGATATGGAACAAATGAAGATAAAGCCCATCAGACAAGCTTCAAAATGATATACAACAGTGTAGACATTGAATGAAAATACACAAACAGCGGGTTAAAAATTGATGTGCGGAAAACGCAATTTATTTGTACACAACCTAATATTAGCAAGCCGTAATCGATCCTGATGCAAAAGTAAGTTGACAAGTTTAAGCAAAAGTGGGAAAAAATCGATGAAATCAATAAGTTGATAATTTGGTGCAAAGCGGTTGTCATATTCGTGTTCAGCGCACTGAGAAACCCTGGTAGGCATGTCCCTACCGAACCCTGAGTAAAAATGAGAAAAAATCGATAAAATCAATAAATCGATGATTTGGCGCAAAGCGGTTGTCACTGCAAAAACATGCGTCCGAATTGCATCAGAGCTGCGGCTGGGCCTATCCTCCATCACATAAACGCATGCAAGTCAACCGCAGGTACAAGTTGTACCAAGAGAAAAGTGCTCTTGTACCACCGCTTGGTCACCCCATTGGAGTTGATATTCTCGTGTTAACGTGAAACAGCGGAGTGCTTAATATTCACAGAAATAATAATTTTTCTTCGGCTTTTTAGGATTAAAACACGTGAGAGATTAGAGATAGTCGTTGTTGCGTGAGCATAGCGTTGATGCCCGATAAAATTTTCATTCTACTATTGAATGAAGATGATAACAGAAACCTTCACCAATGCATAAAACCATTCCAGGCCTACCCGCTACGCTCCCGCCTTTGCATCAGTTCGCGCTAGTGATGCGCTGTAAAGGGCAATTTATAGTGGATGCGTGCGACTGACGCGCGTGCGTCTATATGATGAAGAATAGGGGCTAGTCGCATCGCAGTCGCATAGCAGTCGCACGCGCTTGCGGCATCGCGACGGCCGCGCGTTCTTTTCATTGAGAATTTCATGCCGCGTTGACCTTTTAGCGGATCTTTATAGCAGATCTTTCGCAAATGGATGCGCGCGCTTGATAGTCGCCTCTGGTATAAATTGCCCTCAAGATAACGTTATGGCTGCAAAGTAACGAGCATTGAATCAGAATGACCATGACGCTTCTCACAATAGGAACAATCTCGTGGGAATTTGGGAACACGAAAACACAAGAGAACCAATTCTCACAATAGGAACGTGGGGTCTCGTGAACATGATAATTGTAACGAGCTTTTCTTTAGTCGTTAACCGGAATTACTCAAAAAATGCACATTATTTCGCAAGACGTGCGATCTGACTCTTGAAAAATCTGAACACTTACCAGTCTATATTTGGGAGGATTTTTTAATAGAAAGAGTACAAGGGCGCTCTGCACAATGAGTCCTTTCGTACGTTTTCAATCGTGCAAAGTAAAGAAGAAAATTCTACGTGAATGCAGTAGTGATTTCTATAGTTACGGAAAATCTGGATATTCCGGAATCTTAGAAGTCGGGTAGCTGAGAAATTAGAATACGGATTAACTTAGGACCTAGAACTATTCTGAAAGGAAGATTATAATCTAGAATGTAGATTTAAATGAAAAATAATGTTTATGATACAGCGAGAAACAGTGTATTAGTAGTGTTTATTAAAGGAACCCGTTTAGGCTATCACAGCTAACGTGTGGTCACCCAATTATCCAGACACCACTTGTGCAGACCTGCCACGAATCACAGCCCTCATGTATGCGACTGGTTATATAGATGTACCAGCTATATCACGACGACCTGTTATATGTGTCACAGGTTTGGCTCTCTACAAACTTCTTTTATCAGTAACTCCACTAACATTTAACTTAACATCATTATTACAAAAAATTTGACTGCAATTCGAACTTGCTCAGCCGCTGTGCTATAGTGTTAAGAATCACGGTGTAAAAACTATATCTATATTCTAATGTTGGGTGAGAGGGCTGAATAAGCGATTTGCTAGAATTTCGGCACGTATTCTAATCTTGCCGTCAAGTCAGCCGCAAAGTGGAGAGGTATGCTTGCAAGGGAATGGAGCCAGATGTCCCTGACATCTGAAGTGGGATATACATCGTGATGTGAAGTTGGCAATGCTGATCTTTGTACTCCATTCCTGCACTGCGCAAGAAGTTATGGCCTTGTATAAGCAAAATATACGGTGGGGTCGCTTGCTCAATGCCAATTGTCTAATGCCGTCTCACGTAATGCCGCTCTTCAGGTAAAGTCGAGTTAATTGGTTACAGTCGTGAATCCTCAGAATATTTATGTGTGAGGAGTGGGCTAATGCACAGCACTGGAAGAAAAATGAAATTCGCCCTCGTACTCTCACTTTGGTTTCTACCAGTAATTAAGAAGTTGCAATTCGTGGAAGTACATGCTGCTCAGGCGTGATATATCGGCATAGTCTTGATCGTATTCGTACAATACACTTCGTATTGTAGTTAAATGTTACGAAAAATACACTGGTTGCCTCCTTACACAACAACCACTACCAACAGCAATATATCACTGGTAAAAAGTTTTCAGCTCAACGATCACATGATTTGGCACAGTTTTCTTTCCTCAGCCACGAATCTTCTCTAAAACGCGACTGCCCTCCTCTACAGTTGATTTGAAAGCAGATTTGTCTGGTCCAGGCTTTTCGCCACTGCGGCTTTGCAAACGCAACAATAACTCCTTTCGGAAAGTGTAGAAGAGCTACGTCAAAGAGAAGACCATTTTGGACCTTTGGTGCTGAATCATGAAATATTCCTTCAGAGAATCATCGGAACATCTAGACAGCTCATCTGTCACAAGGTTTGCAAGATGATTGTCCCTATATATAGAATACCATAACACGTTGCCCACAGGGTTTGTTGAACTCTCCCAGTGGTCGTCTTCGTTATGAGCAAAACGGAAAGCCCTTCGCAAGAAATTGCTGTTCTCTCGAAGGCAGTATATCAGCTCGTAAACGAATTCGGGATATCAACAGAATCTGCTCCTAGACGAGGCGCTGATTGTAGTGATGTACTTGAAACCTGAAAAAAAAACAGCCAAAAACCCTATTCTGAAGGAAATTAATTTGAAATTAATTGAAATTTGTCAGGATATGGGTTGCGAAGTCCCATACCTGAGGTGTAGGGGAGTATGAAACAGTACTACTTTAATATTTATTATATAAGTTTACTATGTAACAGGGAAAGGGGGAGGGGCTGCATAGAAGATGACAGCCGAGTGGTGTGACCGCTCTGTCGACACTGTCTATCTGGCGGCTAGTGTGACTCCACCCCACAACCACATGTTGCTGGGATGGGCTTTCTCCTGACATCTCCATTCCTTCGGTGAGCTCGTTCTCGAGCTTTGATTGTGAAATGGCATGGCTTGTGTTCGGCTCAATCGTACGGACGTGGACATTGCTTTGTTGTGGTTGCTCCCTCTGAGAATGCACTGCGAGAGTTAGGATCCGGTCGACTGGGCAGTAGTCAGGACCTTCACCTTACCCTAGGGCGAACGAAGAAGCTCGTCCTCGAGCGAACAAAACATTGGATACGATGTATTCGATGTACTAGGAAGAATCGATCATGTCTGGAGAAATCGGAGAAGTCAGGATATGTCATCACTGACGGGAAAAGTGAGACAATATTGCATGTCGGAGGGCGGTGGACAGATTCATGACAGTAGAATGTGGATTTGCGTACTGTACTTCGGCGGAAACAGCATAATGCTGTATTAATCGTTATGAAACTTTTCTACAAAAATAATAGGGAATATGCAATGAAATCTCATACAAGCATGTCCATAGAGAATTGGAAACATACAAGATTAGATGGAGACGAAATATTTGCACACAAAATGTTACATACACTCCTATGCAATTATATTTGAATTACAGTGCATTATCTTTGCATACTATGTTTCATTTCATAGCGAAATGTTGTCAATCAAATGTTGAACTGTGTGTTTTACACAAGCTGGCGTTCAACATAAGGGCAAAATTTTGAATGTTAAGAAAAATTTATTTTGTTTTGACGCTGCCTATCATCAAAAAATGATATCTCGAATAATTTCTTTGAGTTGCCGTCTCAAAGAAATATTATTTGTTAGCACTTCGCGACGGTGCAGCAGAAATGATGGAATAGACAACTGACCTAGGAGTACCAATAACTATTCTCGATGATTCAAAGTTTTATTTTTTGGACGTATGTCAATAGTTATCGATCCTCCTGCATTGAAGCTGATGGTGATTTGCTGAAAGGTTGCCTTTTCAATTAACGGCGGCGAGACCGTCACAGATTTTGTTCCTCATCTTCTGATGTTTCCACGTGTAAAAAAAAAGTTTTTTGTGGGGAAACATTAGCCGATGGAGAACGAGGACTACAAATTCCTACTCTATTGAAATGGTATTAAGAAGAACTTTTCCATGGATACTTGAAATTTGAACGAACCAAGTTGTTAGCAAATAACATAAAATCTCCAATGGAAACGTCCTTTTTGAATGCATTGAGTTAGGAATTTGCTTTACAGTAGCCAAAATTGTGGTTCCGCAGGCGGTACTGAATTGAGCTGCGAAGCTTCAGTGACGTAGTCTAATCTGTATGGAGTTTCGTTGATTAGATCTAAGTAATTGATCGGATGACGACCGAAAGCTTGAAGAATGATTCATAGCCTGTAGCATTCCTTACATTTCGGTTTTATGTGAAGAAAAACTGCAGACCTAAGAAAATCCAACTATAGATCACATGTTCAAAGACAACAAGCTTTACGAGACCTGTAAAGGATTGAACTAACTTTTCAACTTGACTTTTTGCCTTGGGGTTGTAACCCTAAAAATTCGCTAGAACGTTCAAGTATAAGCATATTCTGTACGAACAGTTCACTTGCGAAGTGGGTGCATGGTCAGACATGATTTTTTTCAGATGTCTCATGTTTGACGATATTGTTGTTTAGAGCTTCTACCACGGAGTCAGTTGTTAGGTTAGAGAATGTAGTGCAAATGAAGAGTTTGTTAAATGCACACAATTATGAAAAGACATTTATTATCATGTTTACAAGTTGGAAAAAATCCGGTGATATCCAAATGGATAGTTTCAAAAGGTCTCTGAAGAAAGGAAAACGATGTCAATTCTTCTCGTATTGACCAAATGAGACTTTTGAAATTCTCTGGCACCTTGAACAAGTATTAGAAGTGTTTGGTTATAGCTTGCTACATTTTTGAGGGGGAAATATTTTGCAAAAGTGGATTTGTTTGTTTTCTAAATGGAGACGCAAAAGTGGATTATTTTGGAAAGTGTTTACTAGATGTGTGGTATAAAGTTATTGAAGTTATTGACTGCTTGTTTAGGGTACTGGAGATTTTTTTTAGGGAGAGAAGGTTTGCGATTCCTTTTTCGAAAATTCCATCAAACTCAAGTACTATGTAACCGTTTGAGATTGTTGAAGTTTGTCAAAGGAAGGTAGCGAAGTCAAATATATCAAGTTTGTACTTGCTATTGGGCATCGGCTGAGAAACTCACACGGTGTGTTTTCCAGCGCGATATTGGATTTGAATATCACTTGTTTATATGGTAATTCTGAAATTTGCAACTCACCCAACTAGGTTAGACCTATGCATCTTTGCTTTTGTGCATGGTCAGTTACTAGTGTGATTGACGCGATTGCAATGTAAGAATAGAAATGGTGAGGATCTATTCCTAGCTCATGTAGTTCAATGACGGCATTATTTTTCGCATGTTTAGTAAATCCTTCGCCGGTGAACTAACATGAGTGTCTGAACAGGAGCGCGTTCTTGTGACAAAAATGCTTGTTCATGGATATGGTTGTCCTGATGAACAGAGCATTTAGTCAGCACTATTATAGATTTCACAATGAAAGATTATCACGTAAAGCGTGGAACGTATAATGCGGCACCAATAAATGACTTTGTGACTTTCTTGTCTACTAGTTATGGTATGCATACTATGCTGGGATTTTCTTTTTGGAGGAGGGTGGATGAGAGGGGGTTATACATAAAACAAGCAAGCGTTGAAACTTGAAAGAAAAAACTCGTTTTGATCATTTTATAGCTACTGATGTGCTTTCCTTGAGGTCATGGATTGAATTAAGATTTTTTTTCACATTGTTTGAAGAATTCTATCCAGTTTCGCCATTAGTGCTTGTTCATCAGAACAGATTTGCTCAGATTGTGTTAAATTGAAAATTCGCTCTGCTTCGCTTACTAAATGGTTGTATTCTGATGGAAGTGGACCCAAAAGTTTGAGTTTTTGTTTAATATTGGGTAAGAGTTCATTGGTAAAGATTGTAGTTCGGAGAAATTTACGTTGATCCTCTTGATTTAAACCAGGGTATGCCTCCATGATGTCTCTCTTGATCCTATTTGAAAACAAGAATGGTGATTCGTTTTGATCCATTCTCATGTTCATCAGTTTTCCGCGTGCCATATCCAGAAAGTGATCAGTAAAGAAGTGTGCTTGTAACTTAGCTACAGCTAATCTCCAATTTTGCTTTTCATCTTTAGTGAAACTACTGAATACTGCTTTTGCTACACCGTTTAAATGCAAAGGTAACAGACGTACCACTTTCTGTTCTGTTAGGTTCATAATGTTGCTAATTTCGGTAAATTGCTCAAGGAAATTTGTAAGTCCCTTGGCTCCTTGCTCACCGCTAAAAGTCGGTAATTTTGAGCAATAAGAAGCAAGGCATAACTCATTAAAAATGCTATTTAAATTATTAGCAGAATGTTCGGTATCCATTTATAATAGAAATGGCTACCTTGAGCACTTTAGCAACTATGAATGCTTCTAATGAAAAGTGTGTACCTGATTGTGTTTGAAGGTTGGCAGAACAAGGCAGTGGGCACAGTGGCGAAGGATTGCAGAGAGAATTGAAGAGCAACCAATTAGTGTGAACATCAATGTGGTGAATGAAGTTCGATTGGCGCAAAGGGGCGGGGAGAAGAACAACGGCGAATTTTACGATGGCTGGGCGGAGCCAGCCAATAGCGAATTTTGCAGATTCAGTTATGTAAATGTTACAAATTTCAATACATACGTATATGTACACATTTATAAAGTTTGTCTACTAATTTGGATCTGCTAGTTAGAATTCGGTGAATGAAAAAAGGTTGGTAAAATCAACTGGTGTAGGAAAAAAAAGAAAGGATCAGCACATTGAAAATTGCAGGAAAGCACATCACAGCTAGAGTTGTTAAGCGAAAGGTATTGTTAGCAAATTAATGAAATGGGGGAAGACAGGTCCACCGTTGTGATAAGGGTGCGCCGGTACTCCGGCGCTCAAAGTGGGGGGAGACGGGTAGACCGTTGTGATAAGGGTACGCCGGCGCTCAAAGTGGGGGGAGACGGGTCCACCGTTCCGATAAGGGTACGCCGGCGCTCAAAGTGGGGGAAGCGGGTACACCGTTGTGATAAGGGTACGCCGGCGCTCAAAGTGGGGGAAGCGGGTACACCGTTGTGATAAGGGTACGCCGGCGCTCAAAGTGGGGGGAGACTTGTCCACCGTTGTGGTAAGGGTACGCCGGCGTCCAACGGGTCGACAGACGGAGAAGAGGTGCGCCGGTGCAAAGTTGCGAGAAAATGCTATTAATCAGGTCTATCTTTGCTATAATTGTACTCTGGCTCCTAAATACGGTGAGAAAGTACAGAATGTTCGGCCCCAGCAGAGTCTATTATACCATCTAAGTCATTCTGCCCCAGCACGTTCTCTCCTGCGTGTTCTACCCTCGTTTGTGTCTGAGCACTACGCACCG
This sequence comes from Ancylostoma ceylanicum, assembly GCA_000688135.1. NCBI lineage: Eukaryota > Metazoa > Nematoda > Chromadorea > Rhabditida > Ancylostomatidae > Ancylostoma > Ancylostoma ceylanicum. Next base: position 19,540 of record JARK01000026.1, read on the forward strand.
CCCTCTTTTATATGTTCAAACTGATTGCTATGAATGGATCACTCACAACAAACAAAGAATGATGAACCACTCCCCGTTTTCACTCCAGGTTTGACCGGTCACATGTAGCTACATTTAGATATTTAACTCGAAAAAATGATAAAATTGCTCTAAATGACGCAAGAAGTTCTCTTCGATTAGTCCATTTTTTATGGGGGAGGTCTTCTAGAAGAAATGGAACAAAAATTTGCATGACCATGATTCTGCACCACATTTATATAACTAAGATGGATGCTAGAGGAAGTCACTCGAGCGAAGCGAGCATAAGGAAAAGTCTTGATGTCCGGCGTTAGACGGACGGCCAGACTGGTTCATTAAAAAGTGAAGGGATTATTTTTGCACCAACTAACGCAATGGAGGCCACCTGTCAATTCTTGTCGTACCGTGCAGTTTTTCTGGAAGAGGTTGAGAAAATTCATACCTGACGGCAGTGTCCATAACTTTTTTGTGAAGGACTCTTAGTACAAGAGTAATCAAAACTCAAAAATAAGTAGCTCCGTCCTCGGTCCTCCTCCCTAATAAATAACAGCTTAATTTCGCAGAGAGGAAAGCATTGTTGAGAAAAAAGTTATTGGTTGGGCGTAAAAAGGTGATTTTGCAATTTTAACTAGTTACATTGCAGGAGTCCCAGCCCTAAATAGAACATTACGGCGAAGAGATGAAACCTGCAATCGAGCTGCTAAATATGACGCTACAAAAAAGCATTGCGTATGCAACAACCCTGATGCCGATGGCTTGGTTGTGGATCCGAAACTCTACGCACATTATCCACCAGTAAGTTTTCATCATAAATTTGACTTCAAATAGTTGGCAGTGTGGGACCAAAATTGTGCTGCGTAGGACCAAAATAATGCTCGCTTGAGGTTATCAGTTAAGCAAGGAAGACAGCAACATGTAAGGTTGTTGCTAAATTCTTATATTTGTTGGTTTTCTTTCATTCTCAAAGTGTGGTTTGTGTAAAGGGAATTTATACTGGATGCGTGCGACTGAGGCACGTGCGAATATTGAAGAATACGGGCCAGTCGCATCGCAGTCGCAGCTCAGTCGCACTCGTTTACGGCGAACTGCTCGAGTCCCTCAGGGCAATTTTTTTTCATTTTCTCGAGTGAAACAGCTAAATGTAGCTATGTAACCGATTCAACATAGAATGAAAACAGGAATGGTTTATCAGTTTCCGTTTGTTGTGAGTGATTCTTTGATAACAATCAGCATGAGCATACAAAAGAGGACAGTGCGGTGTGTTCAGACAGAAATGAGGGTAGAACATGCAGGAGGGGCGTGATGTGGGCAGGATGAGATGGGTGATACAATACTCACTGCTGAGGTTTTACATTCGGTACTTTCTCACTGTATCCAACAGCCAGAGGCGAATTAGAACAAACATAGACCTGATTAGGAGCATTTTCTTGGTACTCTGCACCGGCGCACCACTTCTCCATCTGTCAACACGTCCACAGCTTTTTGGCTTCTGCTTCTGACACATTTTTGGACACCGACGCATGTTTACGAACCATTGAGCCCGTTTCGAGCGTTTCCCTTTCCTCTGAGGATGGTTACATCTCCAGAGGCTTTTTCCGTGATTATTGGTACAAAAGGTTGTATATCGTATGGGCTAGGCAGAGAAACTCGTTGGTGATTTTCTTTTTGAATAAGTGACAAAGGCTGAGTTGGAAGTTGAAGGGAAATGCAACAAGTTCAGTAATTATCTTCAAGGAAATTATTATGTAGCAAAGGCATAACCATGGGTACAAAAGATCAACGAAATTGCACAAAATGTTAGAGAAAAATGAATCGGGCACTTGTGGAGAAAATATGGAATGATTTTCGGAAACATCGTTGCTACAAAATGAGCGATGAGGGTTTCCTGATGACCCTCAATGGACGACCAAAGCTAAGCAAAATGCTGTTCAGGGCTGAATTTGCTAGTATTAGTAATGACTAATCTATGGAAGAGAGTTAATGCAGGTTTAGCGTTTAGTTCAGGAAAACTAACAGTGTTGTTATTACTGTAATTTGGTTAGGGGGGGGGCAGCTTCAAATCTGTGTTAGCGGGAAATACCTAAGAACAGAATTGTTGAATGGAAATACAAAAAAAGAGATTGGTAGAGCAAGAAGTAGGATTAGCATCGTTCATTATGATTCCCGTTATTGGAATGACGAACGTTTTCCACTCTGGGTTATCAGGAAGGGAGAATTCACTAAGAGAGTACACAGGGCTACAGTGCTGCTGAAAAAAAAATATGCTGAAAAAAGCAAGAGCAGCAGACTGCATGTTATCTTCTACTGCCGAACTCGTCGTTGCGCAGCGAGTTTGTTGGAGGTAGCGAGACCTATTTGACCCAAAATTTTGGACATGTGTTTCTTGAGTCTCATTAATGAAATTGGTTCAATAGCATATACTCGATCTGTTAAAATAAGAAACTTAACACAATCAAAAATGTGAGAATCAGAAAGAGGAAAGGATAAAGCAGGAAAGGATACCCGTCCGACTAGGGTTTCTTGCATTGGATGTCCGACTCCCCCATGATGGCAGCTCCAGTCTTGGTTGTACTAGCTCCATCCTGTAACGGCATCCATCAACTGGTCCAATCGAAGTTTACATAATTGTAGAACCGTGGTAGACATAAACCTCATCTCACCGCATGCGCAGTTCCCATGCTTAATCATGTGCGGCATTCATTCTTAGAGACTGTGTGCTCCTGTGATGTGGTGCGTTGACGGCAGGCGATACACATGAATATTGAATGCATGTGCTTCAGAAGTATAGTTTGGTAAGAGTCGGGTATAATTTATCTTGCCAGGAATGCGTCAATAACTTGCGGGAGAAGCAAATGTATGCTGGTGGTAAAGATGTTGAAGCCGTTCGAATAAGCAAGGCTAACACGACAGCATGTGGCAAAGGATATGTTGCCGTATTATTTGGTCGGATGGTGGAGCTTCGTCGACCCAGCTTCATGTTGTGGGTTGTGGACACTATGTCCGCCATCTCACGGTTGTGCTTAATGAGCGCAGCTATTTACGCGTCTTTCTGTTGTTCGATAGTTAGCGCGGGGTTGGCTGTTGTGTCGGTTGTATCTAACGCGTAAACTCTATGCGGCGCCTGACATTAAAAGTTGGTATGCAGCTCTGTTGCGAATGTTCGCGCTTTGATTGTCGCGTGCTCGGTTGCATGACCGTACCGTGGTCGTGGGCCTGTTCTGCTGATAACTATTCTGAAATTGTGCGCGAGGTGGGCGCAGAGAGTTAAGCGGCAGGCTCTATCGGCAAAACATATGTGGCCATGTTGACCACAGCTCAGACATTCGCTCGGGACTCTCGCCTGACAAAACGCTTCTTTATCACTTTTGGACAAAATCAGGAGCTCCGGCAGGAGACATCATTTCGGTTTTGTTGCGGGATTAACCGGAGAATGGTGCGGGTTTGTTATTGCCACGTGGTAACCCTTATCAAATGACATGCACATTCTGCACATTTTGGACATGATCCACACGTGGCGAAGCGTCAAGTACAGCGCAAAAGTTCAATGTTCTGATCATGGCTACGCTATCGGCGAGGCTTGCATTGCGACACATTTGATGAGGTTTCTACGGCGATCTATTTAGCGAGCTCAGTATGAGAATCCTTTTGGCAGAACATCTTGTTTGGCAAGAAATTTGTTTGCCTGGCTAGTTGGCAAACTCGTTTGCCAGGTTGCCAAGCAAACCTCGCCAAATAGGCCGCCGTTAGAATTCAGAGTAACGCTTGCTGGCTGAGCTGGCTGAACTGGTACAATACTTATTGAATTTGCCGTATCGGCCAGAAGTGACTCATATTTGTGTGAGTGCCTTCACCACAGCTCCATCAGAAGTCGGCGGGTTTGTTGCTTCAACATGAAAACACAAACACTGAAAAAAAGAACATATGAGGAAAATCTTTTGCCCTGTCGAGGAGTTCGCTTAACAACTTCTCGATTACTCGATGGTTGCATTCTTGCCACTATTTTGGGAGGCTCGGCAAAGTACCTCACACTTTGAGTTGTCGCCTGCTTGCAATGAGAAGGTTTATGGCAAGCCAGTCTCCCGAAATGTTGAGATTCATAGTGAGAGCGCAGGTGTTGGAATAGTTTATCACAATCATTTTTGTCTACGTCGGACATGTCGTCGATTAGATCGCGCGCTTCGCCATCGAAGAAGCCGACTAGCGTATTCGTTTTTAACTTTTCAGGCACTAGTGGATCGATCATGCAGATCATGTCCTCGAAACGGCGTGGCCAAGTTTAAAAATCTTGGTTATCAGAACCAGGGAAAGGATTCGGAAGTTTGTGTGCGAATTGCCCGAAAGCCTTGTAGAATTATTGTTTTGATGAGCTAACATAAAACAACATGTGCGCAAGTTACCTCTCGACGGATTTATCCTTGAGACATCACTGCTGACAATCGAAACATTAGTATTTGTACAGATCAAGGCACATAATACAGGCAAGCATATGTATACAGCGGGTTCGGCGTTTGCAATGGGTCTTGTTGGTAGCTCGATTTTTCAAGCGTTTTCTGGTTACGAGCATACGGCTAAGGGTCAAAAACTGCTTGGAATGATGGAGAGGTAAGGATGAGGAGCACAATCAGTGGAGTTCAGTTTGCCGCTTGGTGTGGAATGATCAGCACAATTGACTGTTGCTTGGTAGCTCTCCGGAAGAAGGAAGACCCGTTCAACTCGATTGCCTCTGGAGGACTCACAGGCGCTTTGCTCGCTATTCGTAGTGGCCCGAAAGTGATGGCTGGATCAGCCATCCTTGGATAAGTGATCCTAGCCATGATTGAGGGTGTTGGTTTGATAACTACTCGATGGATGGGATCGATGGTTGATCCTCCTGCTCCACCTCCGGAAGCGCTGGACGATCCCAGGAACCTACCTCCTCCGGAGAGTCATGCAGAGCCCGGCCTGCAAGACACCCACACGACGATGCGTTTCGGTCTTCCATCTGCATTGCCGAATCATTCTTAGATAAACGATTGCTCTTCGAATCCACCTATTCTTCTTCGTGCGCACGGGGAGTGTATTTTTATTCGGTGTGATTTTTCTTACTGATACGATGCTCCCTTTTACTATATCTGTTTTAATCTCGAACGCTTCCTCTAGGTCATTATCCACATTATGTGTTTAGTGTTGAAATTGGCTGCGAGCAGCTGTGTTCCTCCACAAAAATGTACTCGTACTGTTCTTCCTTAGATAGTTGTTGTTTCTGGCTACTTGTCAATCGTTATTGGGCTTTCAAGGTATTCTGTTCACTGTTGTGTTTCCGTGAATGAATTAGAGACTATAGTAGTTGTCCGTTATAGAGATGCTTATGCAAAGAGTTAGTTTTGAATAGGTTGAAGTTTCCTTCGTTTTGTTCGCGTAGAACTGACCTCGTTCCACTTCAGTCGGAATTCAAAACTGATAGAAACCCATCATGACTTATTATAACGGGCTTTGTCTATAAGTGTGAATGTGTGCCTCAGTATCGTGTGTCACGAAATTCTACGATTGGTCAGTGACGGTGATTGTGAGATCATATAAAAGGCTAGAAACCGGTGTGATGTGATGGAGCGGGGTAGGAAGGAGATCAAGGAGAAGGGTGAGTGGTGTGCACCGGGTGCACCAATGGAGAACGATTACTCTGGCGTCCAAGAACGCTACGAGACGGGTCCACTACTGTGATAAGAGTGCGCCGGCGCTCGAGGTGAGGGGAGGTGGATCCAAAGATGTGTTAAGAGTGCGCCGGCGCCCAAAGTGGGGGGAGGTGGGTCACTGGCTGTGATGAGGGTGAGCCGGCGCCCAAAGTGGGGAGAGGCGGGTCCATCGTTGTGATAAGGGTGCGCCGGCACCCAAATTGGGTAAACGCTTTGAGGTGGATTCCACGGTTATAAAGGTGTGCCGGCTTTCAGAGGTGAGACGTGTCCAATACTACGTAACGAGTGTGCCCGTATCCACTGCGGTTTTCTCTCTTACATGCTTTCCTTCCTCCTCTACACCTACTTGCTCATTATTCCCTTCCCCACTCCCTGTCCCCTTCGTGTCTGAATGAACCACCGCCTTCTTTCTGTTTGCATACACCACTAGACCCTTATCACTTAACCATCAAAACAGCTAGCTGAAGAGAAACCATTCCGAGTGACCATTTGTACCGACTTGGTTACATCCAAACGTTAAATAGCCCCTCGGATGTTGGTTTCCAAGACTTCCTTTGTATTCATTGTGAAGGATGCGAGCGAAGCAAACATCTGTAAAAGCCTGGGAGACCGGCGTTAGCCGGACGGCCAGACTGGTTTTGAATAATAAATGCCCATTCTCACCTATCATCATACTCTATATATATTGCAGAAAATTTGTGACTCTGTGCGTGCGTGCACACCATTGAGGGGGCGCAAGTAGCGGTGAGCGGTGGAATCACTGATTCCACAGGGATAAGCCGGCATCCGAAAGTGAGGAAACCCATGGAGACGGGTCCAGCGATATGATAAGGGTGCGCCGGGTCCAAAGTGGGGGGGGGACGGGTCCAGCAATATGATAAGGGTGCGCCGGCGTTCAAAGTGGGTGAACATGTCCACGGGCGGCGATCGGAGGTGTGGAATCGCCTGAAATAAGAAGAAGTGCAGGAAGGGTCTAATTCTACACAATGGGTGCGCCGGCATTCGTGGCGGATTTCCCTCCTTTCTGCTTCGTTCCTTCCCTGCACCTACTTTCCCATTATTTCCTTCCCAACTCTCTGTCCTTCCCATTCGTGTCTGAATGAACCATCTCCCTATCCTTGCTTACATACACCAGTAGACCCTTATCACTTTAGTTACCACAATAGCCAGATAAACATATGCCATTCTGAAAGATCATTTGCGCTGCATCGGTTACATTCGAACATTGATTACTCGCAGGTCCAACAAAAGAGAATCACTCTGAGGAGGTGGGAGAAGGCTACCCTTGATGGATTTGAGCAATTTTTAGGAGACCGTTGACACTACATGGGAGAATTTTGATTCGTGTACCCCAAAGGGTCGTCCAGGAGTTTTTTTATAACGTAAAGTATGCGAGCGAAGCGAGCATCAATAGAATAAACTATTAGAAAAAATGATAAAAGTTGGTTCTTTTTTCCGTTTCGCACAATAACCCCTTATACTGAAAAAAGAATCAAAGAAATATGCCTCGCTCTGTGCTCGTCAGTAAGGGAGGGAGGCATAGGAGTAAGCTAAGAAAAAACTGAAACTAACCTGTATTAGCTGAACCTCCAAGAGAAGAAATTGATAATTCCAGCTAATATAGGAATAGGATTAGCCAATTTTCCATTAGTTCGAAATATCCAATAGAAGTCCGGAAGAATAAAATAGACACTGAAAAGTCTATTCAGAAATAAGGTTTTCTCGGAAGGGATGATTTTAACGAAAGATAGTGTTGAATAGGTGGGAATGAAAGTGAACTTTGTGCTTGATGGCGCCCAAAGTGGGCCCAAAGGGGAGCTGGGTCCAGCGCTATGATAAGGGTACGCCGGCGCCCAAAGTGGGGGGAGCCGGGTCCAGCGCTGTGATAAGGGAACGCTGGCGTCCAAAGAGGGGAGAGACGGGTCCACCGCTGTGATAAGGGGACGCCGGCGCCCAAAGTGGGGGGAGCCGGGTCCAGCGCTGTGATAAGGGAACGCTGGCGTCCAAAGAGGGGAGAGACGGGTCCACCGCTGTGATAAGGGGACGCCGGCGCCCAAAGTGGGGGGAGCCGGGTCCAGCGCTGTGATAAGGGAACGCTGGCGTCCAAAGAGGGGAGAGACGGGTCCACCGCTGTGATAAGGGGACGCCGGCGCCCAAAGTGGGGGGAGCCGGGTCCAGCGCTGTGATAAGGGAACGCTGGCGTCCAAAGAGGGGAGAGACGGGTCCACCGCTGTGATAAGGGGACGCCGGCGCCCAAAGTGGGGGGAGCCGGGTCCAGCGCTGTGATAAGGGAACGCTGGCGTCCAAAGAGGGGAGAGACGGGTCCACCGCTGTGATAAGGGGACGCCGGCGCCCAAAGTGGGGGGAGCCGGGTCCAGCGCTGTGATAAGGGAACGCTGGCGTCCAAAGAGGGGAGAGACGGGTCCACCGCTGTGATAAGGGGACGCCGGCGCCCAAAGTGGGGGGAGCCGGGTCCAGCGCTGTGATAAGGGAACGCTNAAATGAGCCACCCACTTCATTCTGTTTACATGCAGCAGTAGACTCTTATCACTTAGCTACCACAACAGCCGGCTAAACATAGATCATTTCAAGTGGTCATTTGCACTGAATCTGTCACATACAAATGCTTAGCCCAGGGCTTACCAAAGAGCGTCACTTTGTGGAGATGAGAGAAGGCCTGGTGGATTTCTGAGAATTTCAGGAGAGTGTTGAAACTATTTGTGGGGGATATAGGTATCCAACGAAAAGTTTTCAGGGTTTTCTTTGCATTCATCGTGAAGTATGCGAGCGAAGCGAGCATTAGTAGAAGTCTGGAAGTCCGGCGTTAGCCAAACGGACAGACTGGTTTACATGATAATATGTACAATTTCCCCACCGTATGTTACACTGTCATCGATCGGACCGGCTGATCAGTTGGACGATGCCGCTTCGCAGCCGTCATCATCTTATATGAATCCTGCTAACGCCGAAGATTTTTCTAGACCATGGACGTGGAGGCCAGCACGTGTTCGCATTCATTCACTGTGGCTTCGGTTCATAGACATTGTCCGTAGATGACGCGATGACTAGATACGTAGATGACCAGTCATGAAATTTTGTAACGGGTCGACATATATATTTACAGACACACATGCAAACAATATAAGCCCGTTATTATTCAGCATGATTGTCATGAAATTCAATATGTAATCTGTATGAATAATCATACTTTTGAACATTTTCTCGCTGTCGTCCCTTGCTCTCAAATTCACAAATGATGCGCGAGACAGGTGTGCCGGTGCTCAATAATGTTGAAAACGCCAGGATATCGGTCTCCGTCAGAAGAGTGTACCAGTGCAGAAAACGCAGAGTTACTAGACCGCATACGGAGGTGTGTGCTGGGTGTCTCTACGCTGAGCATTGTTGAAAACCCTGGGGTAAGGGGCCTCCGGCCTCATTTCAGGAGGTTTTTTTCGCAATGTGGACTGTTGTACCGAATTGCCCACGGCTACTAGACTCGGGAATACTTATATGCAGAGTTAGGAGTGACTGGGCATATGGCCATTCACAAGTTAAGGTTAACAGGCTCGTAAGAAATGTTGCGACATTGAAGAGGAGGGAATGCTAGAATTTTGTATTTAAGCGCAGTTGATAGTTGTATAGTTGTATAGTTTTGTAGTTGTATAGTTGTATAGTTTTGCTCCTTTCTTGTTTTTTCTTTTTCGAGAGTATGAAACTTTTGCTTAGAATGAATTTATCTTTTGCAGCCTTCTCAAGTAGTTGCCCCATCCCAATTTCTGTCTTCCTATGGAGGAGCTAGTGGCGGATAACGTCAAAGAACCAGTCTATGAATAGGATGCTGCCTACAAGCAAAATTAAGGGAGCGATTTGTATGGACTGCCACGAGACCATCGAAGGAAGGGCGATCGTGTTTCTACTTGATGGCTCAGAAAGTGTTGGACAGGATGGTTGGGATAAGGTGAGACCTGTCTTCTATTCAATTTCATCTCATTTGTGCAATACTTGTCAGCAACTTTCAAAACATCATGCTCGAAACGTCCGCAAGCTTTTGCATGCGTTTATTCGATTAAGGACAGTGAGAATACTCCTGAGCTGATTTTTCTGCCTACACTGTGAAGCTCATGTTTAAGCTGAAGAATAAGTTAGAATAGGTTCGTACACTTTTAGTCCATTCGCGACGATCTCCCTCATTTGAGTGATTCAAGCCGATTTGCTGCGAGGCCACGTGGTGCGACCTCAGGTGGCGGATAGGGGTTAAACGCGGACCAAAAGCAGCCATGCGCCTGCCCTGTGACGTGGGTCGATCCAGGGGAATGACTGTGCTGGATTCGATCTATACGGGGTGCGCCATAAACTCTTACACACCATATTTAGTTGTGCCACAGCCGCTGGATTCAACATAATGGCATGACCTCTATGGAGGCACTGAGCCTACTCAATTCAAAGCAACTCAAAACACCTATCAGATCAGGGTTAAGTCGCCATTTGCTCTTGTAACAAGTCAAAGTTGAGAGAGTAGCGAGCAGCTCGCGGCACGGTGGTGTTTCTGGTATAAAACCTCTCGAAGCTTTACCTTTACCTAGTTGTAGATTTTTGAGAGACGACTCTACTGATAGATGAGGGTTGAGCCGACTCCCCATATGCTGCATATATATAGTGCATCGGAGTCCGATGAGGTCGGATAGCAAAGCATACGTATCGATCCTAGCTGGATGAGTATCAATACGTATCCTTTGTTATCCGATCGCATCGGACTCCGATGCCCTATAACTAAAGCTTATGGGGCGTCGGCTCAATCCTCATTTATCAGTAGAGCCGTCTCTCAAAAATCCACATTTTCTCCGCTGAGACGCACCTATAACACAACCGCTGGCCGTCGGGTGGCGTCATTTCCATTTTTCGTCTTTCCCATTTCTTGCTGCGTCAGTCTCTCTATCGTGTTCTCATTTCTAGCATACTTCATTGAACCGCATGACACTGCTCCTATCGTTGTTGCTTTAGATTTTTTCCTTCTGTCTCCTCCATTGCTCTCTGGAACATTCAAATTCACATCTTGTCCTTTATATAGCTTTATAATCACAGATCAACCTCACTCACTTCCACTGTGGTTTCAACAACGGGTGGTCCCCCAAGCAAATGAACATGATGAAAAGTGACTGACGTGAACATTAAGATAGCTGTCAATCAAGGTGAACACTGAAACCTTCAACCTTTTCTCGCATGATTCGACGCGTTTCACATGAAGGTGTACTCCTTTTTTCGACGACTGTGGCTGATTCTCGTGCACTGACACACATGCTAAGCCAGTTAGTAAAAAGAAGATACCCACTGTGGTTAGAGTAAAAAGAATGATACCCAATGTGGTTAGTTGGTGTTTTCCTTCTGCTTTTCATTTCCCTTTAGAAAAGCTCTTAGGCTGAACTCTTCTGAACCTTTTCGCAGAGCGCACTATGGATGGCACTAGTTTGACATCGCTAGGCCGCTGAACTGACCACATATATAATTCATGACAACCTCTCTAGAGAATGAGACAGCCACCTTTCCTTCCACATTCCCTAAAGGTTTTTTTGCAGCATCCATTTTGATGCTAATCAAGCAACGAAATTCTGTGTGCTTTCAATGAAAACTTTTCCTCTAAGTTGGAAAGAGCCACTCATTTACACTGATATGGTTAGAACAGCCGGTTATTCACAAATTTGAAGGTGGTGAGGATTGATCAGAATAACCTCTCATTGAGGTGAAAATAGGTGTGCACAGCCTTTTACTGCACTCATGATGGAGCAGTTGTCGTTCACTAACAACTAACAATACCCGGTTCTGGGACATACTCTGGTGAATGTACGTTAGGAACGCAGCCCGAACGACATAATGCGTTGAGCACAAGCCCTACGACTAACTTCACCCGATTGCTGTCATCCTCCCCTCAATTGCTGCTCATGCCTTCGTCCTCCGAAGAGCGATTGCTGGAGGATGGCGGCATTTGAGGAAAGGATGGCAGCAAACGGTAGCAAATGCTGTTAGCGTTTCTATTCCACGTATTATGCTCGCAAGGAATTAAGCGTCACATCACTGATTGCACATCCACACCAGGGCTGTGCCTTAGAAAAAAAAAGAAAATTTTTGTGAATCCGTTAATTCGTTACGTCATTCCAAAAATGGACGTTACGCGTTAATGCGTTAAACCGTTGAATCGTTAGAACAAAGAATCATAGATAATTTGGTAATTTTCATCAGTCTAGCAAGCTCTCGAGATAGTGTGACTAGTATTCAAAGCCAGGAAGAAACAATCAACAGAAAAATTGTAGCAAATGATAAAATTTTCACTTCTGCACAATATGGGAACATGAAAAATTTAAAACTGATACTTTTTGTATAAAGTAAATATAGGCAATACTTGGACGACTGAAAGAAAGGACAAGTGATAGGGATGTCTCTAGTTATGATTTGGGTTACTTTGCTTCACAATGTTCACCATGAAATCGTTTTTTCTTTTATCCACCAGAAGCTAAAAGGTAATTATAAATTACCTGTCCTTCATGGAGATAACGGGAGTATGTCCACGAATGATGATCAAAAGGCTGATGCTCTTGCAATGTATTTTTCCAGTGTATTTTCTAGTAGTTCTGATCTAAAAACTTTCTCATTGTCCCCAACATCTTACCAGTCAATTGAAATCCCGGAGTCGCCACTTCATCCTCATAGTGTACGTTGTTTGCTTATGCGCCTGCAACCTTCCATCTCAATTCCTTTTGATGGAATCCCGAAATAATTTACAAAAAATGTGCTGATTCCTTGTGTGAACCACTTTCAATTCTATTCAATATCTCCCTCATCTCGCTGGAAGTTCCTCTTGCATGGAAGGAAGCTATTGTGACTGCCATTCCTAAGAATTCTGATGCCACTCACATTTCCTGCTTTAGGCCCATAAGCATCACACCTACTCCAGTGAGAATACTTGAAAGAATAATTCGAGAAAAACTCATCAGTCATGGATTCGATCATATCTATGCGGCAGGCGTATGTGCGTTAAAGTGGGCAATTCGTTTTCTAAATCCTATCCTTGTCACACCGGAGTGCCCCAGGGAGGAGTCTTCTCACCATTACTGTTCTTACTTTACACACATGATCTTCCCGCTAAACTTTGTACACATCCNGAGCAGCTTGCGGCACGGTGGTGTTTCCGGTATAAAACCTCCCGAAGCTTTACCTTTACCTAGTTGTGGATTTTTGAGAGACGGCTCTACTGATAGATGAGGGTTGAGCCGACTCCCCATATGCTGTAGTTATAGTGCATCGGAGTATAGCAAAGCATACGTATCGATCCTCGCTGGATAAGTATCGACACGTATCCTTTGTTATCCGACCGCATCGGACTCCGATGCACTATAACTAAAGCTTATGGGGCGTCGGCTCAATCCTCATTTATCAGTTGAGCAGTCTCTCAAAAATCCACATTTTCCCCGCTGAGGCGCACCTACAACACTACCGCTGGCCGTCGGGTGACGTCCTTTCCATTTTTCGTCTTTCCCATTCCTTGCTGCGCCAGTCTCTCTATTGTCTTCTCATTTCTAGCCTACCTCCTTGAACCGCATGGTACTGCTCCTATACTTGTCGCTTTAGATTTTTTTGCTTCCGTCTCCTCCATTGCTCTCTGGAACATTCAAATTCACATCTTGTCTTTTATATAGCTTTATAATCACAGATCAACCTCACTCACTTCCACTGTGCTGTCAACTACGGGTGGGCCCCCAAGCAAATGAACATGATGAAAAGTGACTGACGTGAACATTAAAATAGCTGTTGATCAAGGTGAAAATTGAAACCTTCAACCTTTTCTCGCATGATTCGACGCGTTTCACATGAAGGTGCACTCCTTTTTTCGACGACTGTGGCTGATTCTCGTGCACTGACACATGCTGAGCCAGTTAGTAAAAGAATGATACCCATTGTGGTTAGTTGGTGTTTTCCTTCTGCTTTTCATTTCCCTTTAGAAAAGCTCTTAGGCTGAACTCTTCTGAACCTTTTCGCACAGCGCACTATGGATAGCACTAGTTTGACATCGCTAGGCCGCTAAACTGACCATATATACAATTCATGACAACCTCTCCAGAGAATGAGACAGCCACCTCTCTCATGACTTGTTTCCTTCCACATTCCCTAAAGGTTTTTTTTGCAGCATCGATTTTGATGCTAATCAAGTAGCGAAATTCAGTGTGCTTTCAATGAAAACTTTGCCTCTCAGCTGGAAAGAGTCACTCATTCACACCGATATGGTTAGAACAGCCGGTTCTTCACAAATTTGAAGGTGGTGAGAATCGATCAGAACAACCTCTCATTGAGGTGAAAATAGGTGTGCCCAGCATTTTACTGCATAACTCGACATACGGAGTATGATGGAGCAGTTGTCGTTCACTAACAATAGCTGGTACTGGGACATACTCTGGTGAATGTACGGTAGGAACGCAGCCCGAACGAGATAATGCGTCGACACAAGCCTTACGACTAACTTTACCCGATTGCTGTCATCCTCCCCTTAATTGCTGTTCATGCCTTCGTCCTCCGAAGAGCGATTGCTGGAGGATGGCAGCATTTGAGGGTAGGATGGCAGCAAGCGGTAGCAAATGCTGTTAGCGTTTCTATTCCACGTATTATGCTCGCAAGGAATTAAACGCCACATCACTGATTGCACATCCACACCAGGGCTGTGCCTTAGAAAATTTCAATTATCGTGAATCCGTTAAATCGTTACGTTAGGCCAAAAATGGACGTTACACGTTAATGCGTTAATGCGCTAATCCGTTGAATCGTTAGAACAAGTATTTGTGGATAATTTGGTAATTTTCATCAGTCGTAGCAACATCTCGAGATAGTGTGACAGACAAATTGTAGCAAATGGTAACATTTTTACTTCTGCACAAGATAGGAACATGAAAACATTCGAAACTGATATTTCTTGTATAAAGTAAATATATGCAATATTTGGGCGACTGGAAGAAAAGACAAGTGATAGAGATGTCTCTAGTCATGATTTGTGTTATTTTGCTTCACAGTTTTCACCATAAACTCATTTTTTCTTTTATTCGCCACAAGCTAAAAGGTAATTATAAATTAGCTGTCCTTCATGGAGATAACGGGAGTATGTTCACGAATGATGATCAAAAGGCTGATGCTCTTGCAATGTATTTTTCCAGTGTATTTTCTAGTAGTTCTGATCTAAAAACTTTCCCATTGTCCCCAACATCTTACCAGTCAATTGAAATCCCGGAGTCGCCCATTCATCCTCATAGTGTACGTTGTTTGCTTATGCGCCTGCAACCTTCCACCTCAATTCCTTTTGATGGAATCCCGCAAATAATTTACAAAAAATGTGCTGATTCCTTGTGTGAACCACTTTCAATCCTATTCAATATCTCCCTCATGTCGCTGGAAGTTCCTCTTGCATGGAAGGAAGCTATTGTGACTGCCATTCCTAAGAATTCTGATGCCACTCACATTTCCTGCTTTAGGCCCATAAGCATCACACCTACTCCAGTGAAAATACTTGAAAGAATAATTCGAGAAAAACTCATCAGTCATNCATGGAAGGAAGCTATTGTGACTGCCATTCCTAAGAATTCTGATGCCACTCACATTTCCTGCTTTAGGCCCATAAGCATCACACCTACTCCAGTGAAAATACTTGAAAGAATAATTCGAGAAAAACTCATTAGTCATATCACTAAATTTAATCTGATACCACCCGAGCAGCATGGATTTGTATCCGGTGCATCTACCACAACACAATTGGTAGACTGTGTCTTCGAATGGTCTAGTGCTCTCAATAGTGGTCAACTGACTGATATTATCTACTTTGATCACTCGAAAGCGTTCGATAAAGTTAACCATCTGAAGCTTCTTTCTAAGCTAAAACAACTTAGTGTGAAAGATACGTTAATTAATTGGATTCGATCATATCTATGTGGCAGGCGTATGTGCGTTAAAGTGGGCAATTCGTTTTCTAAATCCTATCCTTGTCACAGCGGAGTGCCCCAGGGAGGAGTCTTCTCACCATTACTGTTCTTACTTTACACACATGATCTTCCCGCTAAACTTTGTACACATCCGCTAGTAAAAGTACAAATCTATGCCGATGACATCAAAGTTTTTGCATGTTATAACTCTCAGAACTACTCGGAAATACACGACGCTTTGTCCCTCTCTATAAAAAACATGTCGTTATGGGCGGAGCTTTACGAGCTTTACGAGCCCATGCCATACATTGTCAGCGGAACGATTCTAAAGAATTGTAAGGGAATTAAGGACTTGGGTATACATTTCAATTCTGAATTGTCATTCGATGCACATATTCGACATGTCATCAATAGATCTTTCGCTGCACTATTCACTATATTTCGTAATATTCGTTCCAATGATTCTTTGCTGCTGATTAAATTATATAAATGTTACGTACTACCCCTGCTTGAGTATGCCTGGCAAGTTTGGAGTCCCTCTACAGTGAAACACCAAAGAGCCATAGAAAGAGTACAGCAAACCTTTACAAGATTGCTCCTGTACAGAAGTTCACCTAATTCCTATCACCACCACCGAATCCCTGCTTATCATGATAGAAAAGAAATTCACACTCGACAGCCTTTTGCAACGACGCACTTTCAACGATCTTGTTTTCTGCTTCAAAGTCTTACGAATGAATTGCAAACTTAGGGCTAGTAAATAGTGGGTCTTTAGACCATGTAATGGCCGCTCAGGTACGTTTATATTGCACTACAAGAAAATTAACAGTGGATTTAATTCTAAGATTTCCAGTACCTTGTTCATGCGCGGAGCTAGGTGGCTTCGTCAGTTACCGAATGATGTCTTATGTTCTCCGTCTACCCCTATTTTCGAAACCAGACTAAGAAAATTAAATTTCCTTCCCCTTCTGGGAATCAAAGAAATTTGAAAATTTCAGCTTCTCATTTGCGGCAACATCGGTTTAAGAAATTCCAGTTTCACAACAGAAATGCTGTATATATAACATCAATGACGAAGAGATCAACAACAAAGACTCAGATCGCCATTTGCTTCTATAAAAGTTTTCAGTATGCGAGGAGTTCTCCAGCTAATTTATCTCCGAAAACTGATCCCTGTTGCACGTTCTTACCATTCTATAAATCTCATTACAGCTACGTAAATTCAATTCCCTCTCCTCTTTACAGAGACCTGGCTCAATGAATCTTGCGTTCTTGAACCAATTTTAGGCGATTTATGTGATGAGTTCGACCTGGTTAGGTGTGACAGAGTGCGAAGGAGGGGTGGAGGGGTACTTGTGCTCATCAGGCGTTCCATTGCTTTTGAAACTACATGGCTTGAATCTATCCCAGATGCATATGAAATTCTCTGCTGTGATTTGAAGTTACCCAGGTCTACCATCCGTGTATGCCGAGTTGAGTAAGATCAGGTGGGCCGGACACGTGATGCGCCAGAACGACCACCGTTGGACGAGAGCCGTCAGCGACTGGACTCCGCGGAACGTAAAGCGCACGACAGGAAGACCACCGACCCGATGGTCAGACTTCTTCACGAAGTCCTTCAAAGAACGATATGATGCTCTTCGTGTCTCTCGAACGGACAGAACGCATTGGACCACCCTGGCACGTGAGAGGGACAAATGGAAGGATTGCTGGCGCCCGCTCGGTTTACCCGACGATCAACGGGAGTCAAGGTGATCAAGGTGATCCTCTTAATTAAGTTTACAAACTCTGATATTTTGAGAAGGTTTCCCATTCTTTCTCCATGACCACTCTTGCATCCTTCCGTGTTATGAGCATTTCACAAAAATACCAACAAATTACAATATAAACGATCTTAGCAGAAGGCCGGCGTCGCGACGGCCGCCGATATTGGCGACGGCGGCCGCCGCGACGCCCCTCCCGCAATCGATGCGCACCGGTCTCACAGTCGCCAGCGACATCAGTATAACTTATAAATTTGTTAGCCCAGCACGAGGTTTTTAGTAATAACTAGACGGTGTACCCGGCTTCGCTCGTGTGTTTAATTTCTTCCGGCAGTTTAACGCTGACGGCGACAGACTCAACGATCCTTTCATAGTGCTCATCATTTTCATGATCAGCCCAGAAATCCTTTCTCATTCACCTCTGTCAGAAAGTAGAGGAAGTTGTTTTGTTGGTAAATTCTTTTGAAATCCTTGCTATGTTCACGTTCAGCGTGTTGGAGAACCGCAGTGGACGTGCTTCTACCAACCACTAGGTAACTGCAGAGAAATCGACAAAATCGATAACTCCTAACCTCGTGGAATGTCGTTGTCATATTCGTGTTTAGCTTTTCGAATGATTCCAGTCCTCACTGACACATGGGCAAAAATATATATATGAAACATAGCAATGCTTACGACAACTTTTTTCCAAAATCTGGGCGCGCGCGTCGGCGCCAAATTCAAACGATGGACACGAGTATTCTAAAGAGGTGGTGAAGTAAGGAGTGTGGGGAACATGGAACACTATCCGAACCAGCTGGGGTCTAGGCTACTCCTCGCAGGATGTTATCGATCCGGATATCGATTTATCGATCGATTTTATCGGTTTTCTCAGTTTACTTCCAATCCAGATAAAAATGTGCTCACTGGGGCAATCAATCGCGCTGATCACGGATATAACAATAATTTTGAGCGACATGTTCACTGATTTATTGATTTAATCGATTTTCGACAATTTTGCCCGAGGCGTGGTGGAATAATTCCGGAGAGGTTATCAACAACGTTGAGCGCATATCTGACAACCATTCTGCACAAACATTATTGATTTATTGGTTTTATTGATTTCTCGTAAATTTTACTCGGGGCTCGGTGGAAGCATGCTCGCAGGGGTAACGCTTAGCACGCTAGCGTAGTCTATAGATAGCAAGCCTTAAGATAACTTTTTCTCAAAAATCTACCACGCAGATCATGGATCTGATAACCATTTCACGCGATGGTTACTGATCTATTGATTTCTTGCGAGTTTTGTTCCGGATGTGGCTGAAGCATGCTCGCAAGGGTTATTCACCACGCTGATCGCAAATCTGATCACCATTCTTCCCGTGAGTTTTGCTTCGGCACGGTGGAAGGTGCTCATAGGGGTTATCTAACATGCTGGGTAGGATCCATGAGCTCGTAATCAAGCGAAATCTGGGCCTACAGTAAAGTGTCACGGTGGTGAGATGATGTGCCTGCACATCTAATCGCCACATTTCAGGCGATGATCGCATGTGCGACGATCCCCCAGCACTATGAGATAGGAGATCGTCACCATCCACGGCAGTGCTGGGAGAATGCATGTGCGGGGCGCTGATCTCCTCGCCCTGATCACGACGTTTCGCTTCACTGCACTTCGCTGGTGCTTAAAGTCGAGTTCCTCCAGTCCATGAAAAGTGTTTTGTTCGCGCCTCGAACAAGTGCAGGACATACGGGGACGCATAAATCGCT
This sequence comes from Ancylostoma ceylanicum, assembly GCA_000688135.1. Classification (NCBI taxonomy): domain Eukaryota; kingdom Metazoa; phylum Nematoda; class Chromadorea; order Rhabditida; family Ancylostomatidae; genus Ancylostoma; species Ancylostoma ceylanicum. Next base: position 38,689 of record JARK01000026.1, read on the forward strand.
GAGATCAGAACGCTCCGTTGAAAGGCGCTCAGCGACCCATACAGCAAGGCACTAGGGTCGGGCTGCCACTTCTAAGCCACATGTGAAGTAGTATATGGAACAACATCGAACATAGAGTTTCTTCTTCGAATGTTTCGATGACTAGATAGTATGCCTAGCGAAGAGACGCCGAGTGAAGTACTCGGAGCATCTCATTCGCATTGTGGTGATGTGAAGTTACGTGAACTCAGGAGCGCGAATTACACGGAATGCACCTTATCTGATGAACTGCGTCATCTCGGCTTTTCGCTCGTTCAGCCCTGGGATGGAGGAGGGGTTGGCGCAATCATTGCTCCTCTGGAGCACTCCTACAAAGGCTTTACATCAGGCATGTACGAATAAGAAGCAATTGCAGCTGCAATAGCAGAGTATCTACCAGTTTGGCTCCATAGCCAATTAAGTAGTCCTCAACCAAATCTGCTGTTGAATCGCAAAAGGGCAATTTATACTGGATGCGTGCGACTGACGCGCGTGTGTCTATATGATGAAGAATAGGGGCTAGTTGAATCGCAGTCGCAGCTCAGTCGCACGCGTTTACGGCCTCGTGACGGCAGCGCGTTCTCTTCACTGAGAACTTTTCACTTAGAGCGTTGACCGGTCTTCATAGAAAATCTTTCGCAAATAGATCCTTACGTCTGGTAGGTTGCATCTGGAATAAATTGCCCTAATCGCACCCGATCGATTCATTATGGCGCTGATCGCAACGATCTTCTCCCATGCAAGGTGGAATCATCGCACATCATCTTGACGGCGATGATCACATCTCGCGTGGGAGAGGATCGTGGCGATGAGCGCCATGATGGATCGGTCGTGTGCGATTCCCGACTAGGACGTGTTTCACTTGTCAAAGACAGCTCCGTGCTCTTTGCCTAGATTACACAATATCCACCCCATTTTTCAAATCTCATTGATCGCACACTTATTGTTCTCCTCCTTTCTGTATCACTCAAAGCAGGAATCCTAAATTGTCTTGATGGAAGAAGTGAACCACCGGAAACCAGCTCCTTCGGTTGTTCCGAATAAGTTCGGCCAGCCAAAGACCAGTCTAAACTATTTAGTTGACTTTAGGGCTTAAGTTATACCAGATGCGACTTATCAGACGCATCCATTTGCGGAATATTTTCCATGAAGATAAGCGGCAAGAAACTCAATGAAAAGCAGGCACGGTTGTCGCGAGGCCGCGAACGCCTGAGCTGCGGCTGCGATGCGACTAGCCCCTATTCTCCATCATATAGACACACGCACGTCAGTCGCACGCATCCAGTATAAATTGCCCTTTTGCGACTCAACAGCAGATTTGGTTGAGGACTACTTAATTGATCATGAAGCTAAACTGGTAGATCCCCTGCTATTGCAGCGAGTGCCCGAGAGGCGCGACGATTTCACCAACACTGCTGTATCTTATCATCTCCTCCATCCCAGGATGGAACAAGCGAAAAGCCGAGATGATTCAGTTCGTCTAATAAGGTGCATTCCGTGCAACTCGCGCTCCACAGTTCACGTAATTTCACATCATCACCACACTGCGAGTGAGGTGCTCCGAGTACTTCACTCGGCGTCACTTCGCTATGCACAATATCTAGTCGAAGAGGTCCGAGTAGAAGTCGTAGATGACCTCCTCCATTACCATTCCAGATGATGAGATCGTTTCGTCTCCGAACCGCCTCCCTTGTACCTCCCAGTCACTTGAATGCAGGGCTTTTGATCGGACAGATGTGCAGGATACAATCCGCAGATACGCAAGCACACCCACGCGCGCATGCATGAACATACTCACGCGCTGACAGAACGTATGAATCGTATAGATACTGCAGAAGCAGGGAGTCCATCCCCTGCATCCACCCGCGTCTCAGGGCAGGTACAAGGTCGCGTTTGGTCCGCGATTAACGCCCTATCCGTCACCTGGGGACGAGCCACGTAACCTCGCGAGTAACCGGCTGTGATCCCTCTATGAGGGAGAACCGTGGGAGATAAGATAGATTTATTGGGCTAAAGTCTGGTGGCTTCATCTTCGTCAGGGCCTGAAGGGATGAGATTGATCTACAAAAGTAGCCGTACAAACTCCGCCTCAATCAAACATCCAAGAACCAGAACATACTCCGAAATCACAAAACGCTAACGAGAATTGACGTCGCACCTCAAAGTCCACTGTGGGAATGGTGTTGTTGGACGACCGAACTGGTCAAACTTGTCAATGGTATGAGGCGAAACCATACTGACTTAGATGTTGCACAGTCTAAGTTACGGTAAGAGCTCATTTATTGATAGTGGGGCATACCTCCTTGCGGTTCATTCTTGGATTTTTGACATGAATCCAAAATGCCTTGAGAGTTTTGCGTGCGCAAATGTCAGTATCAAGCTCGAGGATTGTGGTGTCTAATTCATAGTTGGCACCGTTGTGTACTAGCATTTGATGAAAAGCTAGAGGGATGGATGTTCGAGAGCTGGATTTCCCTTCAAGATGTTCATTGACTCGAACACAGTGTGGCCGTCCAGTTTCACCAATATATTATGTGTTAACATAAGTCCTTGCGCTTTTTTCGGATGCACTTTTCTCCACCTATTTGTTAGCTACCTATTCCGCCGTCCAGCTGAAGCTGGAAAGGTCATCAGAATTGGCCAAACGACCTGTGCTAAATATGAAGGAGATGTTTTCTTAGAAATGACTGGTCATCAGTGATTTTCGAAGCTCAAAGAAGGCCATGCAGTTCTATATTTGCGTGATGTTCAGTGAGTATCTCAAGCACAGCCTGCCTGGCCGAGTTGTTCGATACGTCGGTATGAAGGGAATCATCGAAATACTCCATTACATGTGTCATCGAAGCGTCCATTACGAAGATGGACCAGAAATATGTTGGTGCTTTTGAGGTGTGCAGGAACGCAATTGAGTACTTGCACCAGAATGAGGTTCGAAAACCTTGGAATCGTATCGCTAGGACCGCCAACGCAGCTTACGATCGCATTTTGTATACTGATGGATCAGTAGACGCCAAATCATCAGCTTATAGTTGTGTGTGAGTTCTATGCCTTCGAGGTTTTTAGGTGGAACTTTTATTAGCGGCCTGACGTTTCGGCTGTATCGCCGTCCTCAGAGGCCTGCAAAGGCACAAAACTCGCACACACACAACTGTCAACATGCCGAGGTTTCAAAATAAGAAGACATTTGAACCATCAGCTTACAGTTTATGCGTTTTAATAAGCAAGTAGCGAACGGGGCAAATTGGCATTCCCAACTGCTAATGAACGTTTGACGTAAGTTGTGCAGTCTGTGCAGTCCTTTCAGCACTAATAGCATCTTTTTGAACATCATAGAGATTCGTTACCTTTGAGCGTGCGATATTGAACTTTTTTCTGATGCGACGTGGATTTCTGATAGAGCAAGGTTTTCTTTATTGAACCGTATTTAGCACTCCTATATTCGATCGCTCCTTCATCCCGCCATTTTTTCAAAACAACGATTTTTTCGACTTGGTTGATATCATTTTTCAGGTGCGACGTGGTCTACGTAATCAGCTCACTATCCTGCGTCTATTGGCATTGGACTCGGAGCTGGAATTTGCGTTAGAAGCTCTGCCGGCCGTTAGGTGAGCACGCTACAACTGGCGTGCTCATCTGAAGTCTCTGCCTCTCCACCTCCAGTGCACTATTTCTCCGGGCTAGCTGAGCACGCCCGTTATAGCGTGCTCACTTAACCGGCGGCTCGATAGAGAAAACCTTCCTCTGTCGGGAATCCACGTCGCATTTGAAAAAAGTTCCATACCGTGCGCGCCACAGGCGGCGGCGCCGACCCAACCCTGCCAAGCACCTATTTTTCCGGATCTTCCCACGCCAATATTGAGCTAGGTAGGGTATCTGCCCGGAACCTCTGCATATTTTTTAATCTGTTGCTCCATGTTACTGAGGATATGACATTTTTTTGGAGCGCGCCCTTGTTTTCGTGAAATTTTGTCCCAAAAATCACAAAAAATGTAAAATTATGGACTTCATTTCTCTTCTTCCTTTTTCATGTGCTACAAGTTTTGCAGGTATTCACATACTACTCTGCACTCTCCATTCTACAGTAGCCAAATTTCCACTCTTCTCTTCTGTGTCCTTAGTGGCCGCGCACCCTCTAGCCCCTTCCCTCCTACCCACATCCCCCCCCCTACAACCATAGTGAATTCCCACCCCTAGTTTTGCTAACAGTGAAGGTGGGGTGAGCACCATACTCACGGTATTCCACCTATGGTTATAGCCGATTTGGAGAGTCACGTTCTGCGCGATAGAAGATGAGGTATAACACGAGTTGAGGAAATCGGTGGGAATATTTGTAAAGAGCGAACAAAGAGCCACAAAATCGTTTATAATACGAACTCAAACATATTTTGATTTTAAGTGAAAACTCAAGATAAGTAAAAAACAAATCGCACGAACTTATTTCCAAGCCGATACATATTGAAACAATGTAATCTCGTTGAATAAACAAACAAACAAATAATCAATTGAATAAGTATAAATTCGTTTCAGCAACTGCAGTTCATGCGGACAATTGCAAATAGCATCCAAAACATTCGAACAGGAGTTGTTTTTATATCAAATACTCCGACCATTGAATTGCACATGAACCACTACACGAAAGCAGACCTGGAGTAAGTATTATCAATAGAAACTCTTAGAGGTAATTTCATAACTGCTGCTATATGTTATTAGGGTGTAAAACTATAAATGCGCGCACACTTTTCCATCTCTATCGGAGTACTATTGGAGGCATATGCTCAGTAGGTTAGAGTATCTTGAAGAGCAAATCTTTGCGCATTCACTGGTATGCAATTTGTCTGACAAACCTCAATTTTTGATTTTCAAAAAAATTTGAAAGGCTGCCAACTGGAGTTGCGGAGTTGTGGTGAAAACCGCCATCAAACGAATTCTTCGATGTACTGCCCTGAACAACAAGTTTCTCGAACAAAGTTCAGTACCTTTTCAGAGAGGGCCATATTTTGAAAGCACTCGCAAAAAACCGCTGCGGGGCAACAAAAGAGAGCAACGCCATAAGGCTCCAAACATGGTTACCCACGTATTGGAGAAAGGGTTGTCTTCACGGTATAATATGAAATCAGTGGTCCAATGGAGGAGGCTGAATTTCGTAGAGACAGTTACGGCAGACCTCTGCCTACAACAATTGGGCCACGAAGGCCAGCCACTTCACCAACATCTGCTCCAACCAACGACTACTAGAAATTTTTCAAAACCCGGCCCATCCAAAGGCGACGAAAAATGTCCAACAAAAAACTGAAGAAATAGGATGGGAAGTCCTGTCTCAGCCGCCACGTAGCTAAGACTTGCTTCTATCAGACCACTACTTATTTCTGTCTAGGATGCATTCCTCACAAAGAAAAAATGCAAAAACCGCGAAAAAAGTGGGGGTTCGGGTAGGCGCCTGTTCCGATTCACAGCGCAGTGACTTCTTCAAGAAGGAACCTCATATCCTGTATGGAGGACGATGAAGGATAGTTGAGATTAACTATGGACACAATTTTGATTGGGGAGCTCTGCTGTGGTTTCTTGTAATAAATTTCGTTCCTCGCGAAAACACGCATCCATAGTTTTACACCCTAATAATATTGCTGTCCACGATGCATATCAGCGACTCCTCTTGACAACCTAAACATTGTGCAAAGAACCTGTCACTGACAAAGTTGGATGAGGGGATAGAATGAAGATAAAAAATAGAAATAAAAAAAGGAAAAAAAAACAGCCGCTCCATATGTATTTTTGTTCCTACCATAGCGATTCGCGATTACAGCACCAAAGCATTTGCTGATACTTCGCCTACACCATACCAGTGATTTTCCGGCGACCGATCACCGTGTGAGGCATGATTAGATAATGAAATATGCCATACAACCCAAAACCGCCCATGTAAGACACATGAGTACTTCGCGGATTGGCTCAGTCGTATAATATGTCGTCGTCTGAATTTCCCCTTCAAGATTCATCCAATAGATCTTGGAACAAGCCTTTATATTTCATAGTAACCGCATATCGTAGACAAACGAAAACATTCAAACACATCTGAAAAATGAGAGATTAGGCACATAACTCATTTGCTTCTTCGGGTAGATCTCGAAAAGTTCACCATTATTAGATGGCGGCTAATATTAATTTTCCTGCATACGAGCATGTGTGTTATTTTTTGCGACCACCTGCGACTCATTAAGATACACTTTTATGTAGGCCGAAACCGCTGTTCCCTAGCACGGATCTTTCTGAGGGAGTGAGCTTGCAACTCTGCAAGGAGTTCTGTTTTTAGAATATCATCGTAAGAAACGGCACACAAAACTGTTTCGGGTCACGGTTTTTATCTAAACAACACCTAGGGCTTGCAATACTCGCGCCGTTAGCGCACTTTCAGTGCCTGGATTCAAGTCACGCTGTCTATGTGAGAGTTTATGGAAGCTTGAAACTGGAACACATATACATGTCTCAAATGCCTATCTGTTCGCGAACAGGGATAAAAGCCTCAATTTGTATGGACCAGCTGCTTCGTGAAAAATTATTTTTTAATGCAAGTTTTGCTTCCCACAGGCTATATTTCAGAAGTGGAAGAAATTGCCTTAAAACCCTTGCTTCCACAAATCAGGTGTTATGTTTAGAAGCAGCAGATTGAACAAAGTCCATATGACAAAAGTAAGGGTTCTACAGAAAATATTTTTGATCGGCTAGATATTTGAATTTGCACACTATTGGAAGATGAATTCTCCACCAATGATCAGCGTGAAACACGCAGGAGACACATGAGATAAGGGAATATTTTCCGTTTGCCCTAAGCGCAGATGATTGTTTCGCTGATAGCTCCTTCAGCAAAACCCCCGAGGGTGGTACCTCGTTCCATACACAGCATTACGTCCACTGCGCTAGACAACGCACACCAACGTTAGCAAGTGCTAGGAACCCTCTTTGTCCAGGTCGGCAGACGTTCCCCTCATTCTATTCGCAGGTATGCGGTCATTTACTGTGTTCAATTTATTATTGTTATTGTCCGGCGTCCGGCTCCACAGTAAGTGCCCACCCCCCAAGAGTGAAGATCTCCGTAAGTGCTTCCTTGAAACAGAGGCTGTTTCTTCCCCGCAATCACTTCAAGAGCTTCTGCTCCGCTGTGGCCTCCCGCTTGTACGGAAAACTCTATGAAATTCAGCAAATTCATAAATAGTAAGAACAGAAAACAAAAAATGTCCTCATTGCTAAGAAGCCACCAATTTTCCTTCTCCGGCCAATTTCAGCCATAGTTTATTGCGGTGCGTTTTGCAGTTGTGAAACAACTACAAATTGCGAGACCTTTTGGACCTGCTTCTCTTGAGGAGTTTTTGCGCTCTGAATGAAAGATTCCCCTTTCGAAAGCAAGGTGGCTAGAAGTTGCTCGTCCTTCCTTTTCCAGAATTTTTACGAATTTTTTTCTTTCACACCGCTGCCATAAAATCACCTTAAGTGGTAGCACAGTTTCCGGAGAAGAAACCACCAAGGCTATTCTTCTTCGTGAAAGCTGCTCGACTTTGGAACAACAGTGCTCAGAATTCCGAGTTCCCCACACTGAGTTTTTTTTTAAGGGTTGCTCTACACGAATTTTCCCGCTGTCAAAAAAAAAAAGAATTCCCTTTCTGCATAAATCTTTGCAGACAAAATTTGGTAGTCGTGCGTCACTCTGAATTTTACATGAATAGTGTTCACATTTTATGTCGTTTTATGATATAAGATCACATCAAGAGGTCACGTAATTTTCGCACAATAATTTCACATATTTTGTATTCAGGTGTACTTGTAAACTTGAGTACGCGTCAAAAATACGTGCGAAACTATGTCTCGTGGGTCCGTTCAGAAGAAGAAGCACAGATTGAAACTATTCAGAATGCCAGTTACCGTATCCAATCCTTTCCAGAGAAGAATGGGTTGGCCTTGCTTTTACGGACACTAGGGACTCCCCATTTCCTTTTCACGCTGTGCGAGTTTCAAATACTCTTGCAAGATCTCTGTTCCCCACAAAGGGCTAATTTTCACAGTTGATTTGTAAGGCAGCTCGTCGGCAGGTGGGAATTCATAACGTTTATTAGCATTTTGTGCCGCTAAAATAGGTGAGCACACCCTTTGGACCATGTTTGGTTCTCTTTCCTCTTGTTCAAAAAGACAGAATGGCCCGGCGCTGTGCGCGTGTCGTAGAATAGAGCCATGTTCCCCGCTACAGCGAATGCACTGCCTCGTTTTGGGTATAGACAATATTGTTTTGTTAATTCTATCAATGTTTCCACTTCCGTTCAATGGTCCTTGAAGGCATGTTTAATGGGTTTTTTCAATCCGTCGAATAAGAATGTGCGAGCATTACTTGCGAAAGTGTGGATTCATGGATTTGGTTGACTTTTTCCCGCTGTTGTGTAAGGAAGCAACAGAAATATTAGGTTGTTACATAAGTTTCCGCTGTTTTGAAAATTTCGAGAAAAAAGTTTCACTAAAAATCAAATAACAACAGATGTAAGGCGAAGTATGCACCGAAATGGTCGCTGGACCTCTGCCGTTTTTACTGCAGGAGCTCGACTCTGCCACTTTAGAATTCGGTGAACTACGAGGCAAAGAAGAGAGTCGGGAGGTGTTGGAGGTGACTGACTTTGGAAAATCCGTTCTCGCAAAGTAGGCATTCCTGCGATCTGGTAACTGGCGCTCGAATGGAATAAGATTTGTGCTACATAATGCATACCTAAGAATTCCTCTGTCAGCTCTTTACCTTTGCAAAGAGTTCACCAATCAGAACGAAGGCGCTCTTCACAGTGTGGGAAAATGACGTGATTTTCACAGGACGCTTAGAACTTGCCGTAAAATTCTTCCAATTGGTGTCCGCAAATGTTTGGTGTTTGCAGTCACAGTAGAAGAAATTCCACTTCAATCCACCTCAACCCAAGAGAGAAAAATGGCATAACCGAAATTTTGGGTTGCCAAGTTTGATGCCTGTGCCTAACATCGCACGAGAATAACATGGGGAGGGAGGGTACCAGAGAGAATAAGAATGGCCTCGAGATTATTGCACCGAAATTTGGTTAGCCTAATGCAGCATTATGATAAAATTATAACTCGTGAAAGTGTTATTACCAAATTTGCCTTTCTGAAGGGTTCATTTCAAAATTAATTACATTTTCAAAACAAGTCGGAAAAATGAGCTTCACATTCAGTAATGTTTGCGAGTTCGAAATTCAATCGGTCATCAATTATTACAAGTGTTCAAAAATCCCAACCAAAAACAGCGGAAACTTATGTAACAACCTAATAGTTTGCTTCTCTGCATGTTCTCAAACATGCCGTTGAAATAGCCGGAGGTGTCAGAACGCTTTAGTGGGAATGTCGTATAGCATTAAATAAGCACGGTTTCATGAATGCCGGCCATAATTATTTTTGATCTATTATTTTGCAGCAAATGGATCGACCAAAATAAAAGGTTTCCTGGCCATGGAACAAATGTTTGGTTACCGGTTAAATTCGCAAGAGATATGTTAAGAGTAAGTATTCGATAATGTGAGACTTCCTAACTGTCCATCTCCTCCTTTGCGTTGTCCCGTTTGTGCTTAGTCATCCTTCTGCATTCTTCTTCATATGCTCGGGGTCAAGCTCTTCGCTTTGTCCTATCATACCATGTAAAAAATTGTGGCCTTCTACTATGATCACTCCACGGTAAGTCGGTTGCACACAACTGCTTCTAGCTATTTCAATCGACTGAAAGCTACAGCTGCGCCAAGACGCGAGCGTAATGCTACAGGTCGACCGGCTTATGAGTAAACGCATCTACAGGAGTTCGAATTCCATTGGTTTCGTTACTAATTTCCTATTAATCTCCCATTAAGAGAGTTTGTGAGACAATAGTGCAAATTGTTTAGGATATGATATGAATTGATGCGAGCGATGCGATCCGCGAAATTCTAGGTCCGGTGATAAACCAATCGATAGCTCTTAAGCTGCATTAACAGTGCGTCGGAGTCCGATTCGGTCGGATAACAAAAGATGCGTATCGATCCTCGTCTGTCGGATTCCGATGAGGAACGATACGCATCTTTTGTTACCCGACCGGATCGGACTCCGATGCACTATAAATAAAGCTTTAGCTGTCAGCATGTGATGAGCGTGTCGCTCCCATTTGCTACAAATCCTTTTTGAACATCCTATTGGTTTGGGGGATGAGTTCTTTTTTTTCATTTTATTTTTTCCATGGTATTTTAGACTTTGGATGGGTGCGAATCATGGACTGTTTTTTTCGCTCTTGTTTTGCTCTTTTACACCTCTTTTTCCATTGCTCCTTTGAACTTTGAATTGAAAAGAAATTTGGAGAGGAATTGACCTCTCCGCCACCGACTGCCGTTCGACTTCAATCATCCTTCGAATGTGGCTCAGAAGGTTCGGGGTATCAGCGGAGTCCATAGAGATACCTTTACCACTGAAGGGAAGACACAAATGTAATCTTCCCCCTTTACTCAGAGGAACTCTGGCCTCGAATGTGCCCTTCGTCTCGGATGCCCCGTTTGTGGGACATAGCGACGATTATCCACAAGATTTGCTCATTTTGTAAGGAAGGATCAGTGCTGATGGTAACTCACAACAAAATGCTAGTTTTTGTCATGCATTGCATTCAAAACCTCATAATTCTCATGGTGAAATGATCGTTCATATCGGACATGCTCGACTTTTCTGCACAAATTTAGCCAACTATCAAAAAACATGGGGAGTATCGGATCGAGGATCGGCACTGTTCTAGAGGCAAAGTGGTTTCTATCCTCAGGAAAAAACCACACGAAATTACTCCCCGGGCCAATTTAATTATGCCCGCTTTCTCGCTAATGTCGCAGCTCAGTTGGCTGCTAAGTTTAATGGTTATATCGCGACTGTGTTCGGGTAATGTGTTCTTGACCTCGCAATCGTGAAGCCCGTACAGGGAATGTTAGAAAAGTAATGTGGGATTCAACGGAATACGATGTCACCCACCCGGTCGAAAGTTCGTGATTTCGTTGAGAAAGTAGCTACAGGGGACTCCAAAAGTCTATGGTCAAGAGGCGGAGCTCCGGAGTACCACTCCTGGGCAGAGACACAAGGTTTATGTGTGGCTCTGGGTTGTCTGCTTCCGCCAGCAACAGAAAACTCAAGTGCTACGCCGCGGCGCGTTCCCACCTCTTTCTCACGGACTTTTGGAGCTCCCTATATCAGACACTAGTACAATCGCTTCTCAGGCCAATATCAAAACGAAGCTTTTTACGCACTGCGGCTTTACGAAACTTCCAAACTTTCATGCACGTTGCATGATTTGTGCAATCGTGAGCTCGATATACAGTTCGATGTGGAGACACAAGTTATATTCCAGAGAATTATCGAATACTTCTTACAGAACCTTTCATAAACAGCCTTTCACTTTGTGAAGGGATCTGTGAAATAGCTTTTAACGATTCGTAAAAGGGATCCACAGAAAAGTCTTCTTGGGTCATTGAAGGGGAATTTCTTCACAGGTTTCGGCGCATAGGACAGCTAAATAGAAAAAGCGAACAGGATACGCAGCGGAAATGATCGAGAAATAACAAAAGGAACATGAAACGTGCAGTACGAAAGGCTAGTTCATTCCTGTTCGGAATGCCTGTCCTGGCGCGAACTTTCGTGAGGCCTAGCGAGCGATGAAAATAATTCCTGAAAAGTTCAGGGACCGTAGTAAAGTGTCCAGTATGGTCATCGCACATCACCTTCGGGGCGATGAACGCACTCAGCGTGGGAGAAGAGTATGGCGATCGACGCCATCGCAAATCGAACGGACCGTATGTCGATAAAATCGACCCAAAATTGGAACGATTTCTCAGTGATGTATTTTAATCTGAAATGCTCTATGTATTGTATTTTGATCGTTTCTTGAATGTATTAGGTCGTCAAGTATGAAATGTCTGATTTTTTAAGTGGTCAGTTTGTAAGCTGGTATCTTCGGGGTTTTCTTAGATCCATTCTCATCTTTCTTTCCATTATGAAGGCACATTCTCCCTCTCTCAAAATCACCTAGTTGATTTTTCATCAACTTTAAAGTTTTTGTCTGAGAGGAACTTTTGTGAAACTACTCAAAGACAAAAAATCGTATCATTTCGGAATATGGGTTCCATCGCGGAGCCTGTAAAGCAAGGACAACTCGAAATACCGAAGAAATGTTCGGAAAGGGAGTGGCTAATAAAGGAATGGGAAACCTATGTTTTGAGAAATTTCCTCCCATTGATATAATCCTACAAAGTGAGCGTTGTGATAAACCAGGATTACGATGTGTTGGAAGCTGTGGCTTAAGCGGATAGGAGTCAAACTATGCCTGCATATGCAGCAAGGTTTGGCGTTCGCACCCCTATATTATTTAGGTGTTCAAGACAATACGACAAGGTAAAGTGGCTCGATGAACGAATTTCCACAGTTTGGTCCCCAAAAATTGGTGCCATATTTTGACCATTTTTTGCAAAACCACGCTGCTTGAACCACAGGGGCTAGGAGGGGAATCCACCTGCCATTCAATGCACTGGCCAAACCTTACTCTACTTGACCACAACTTCTCCCAAGTATTAGTCCACATCTTGGTGGAGAGAATGTTCCACTTTCAACATGATGTTGGAAATGCCCTTCGCCAACGTATCGCCACCTGCTTCCCAGGCTTCCAAGCCGTTGGCGCAACCATGCTACCGCTAAGATGGCAAGGATGTGCCGGTAGCATAGGGACATATTTGGATTACTCGTACCTCATCTTCTTGGAGAAACATTACTCGAAACTGTCACATTCAAAATCAGACATTTCATACTTGACGACCTAATAGAAATGTAGAAAATGTGATTCGCTGATTCCTACAGTGTTTCGCTTGTTATCTCTACCATGCATCTGTGGGAAAGGTCGATTGGCGAATGCGTATAAGAGAACACGCGTCTTGCTCATTCATCGCGTTGGTTCTCTATTCTTTCATTTTATCATGTTGATTCTTTAGTTATTGAGATCTGTTCGCGTTCATGGCTGTTTTTTATCTTGTTTATTCGTGTTTATGTGTGTATATTTGAAAAAGGAAAAATTAAAGGTTTAATTACCCAAGTTTGAGGTACATCCGCGTGGCGCTAGCGACTGCTAGTTCGGGCGGGCTACCCCAGTTTCGAGTACCCTGAGTTCGCTTTATGGTGCATCGAGCCAACGACGGATTCAGGTCGGTTCAGTGAGCATTTTTCAAGTGTTGAAGAATTGCTTGACTCAAGATTTCTTGTGCTTTCTATTGGGTTCCTCAGCGACCGACATTTTGGATTGCACATCAAAAAATCACTTCAAGGTCGCGTTCTCCTCACTTCCTCAGTCACATTTTCTTAATCGCTGATATTTGTCGAGTACGCGTTATCGAGCCCTTGAAAATTTCTCTAGAATGTCCGCACAACTTTCTTCACATAAACGCTTGTTGACTCAATTCACGAAGAAAGTTGAGACAGTTCTAACGCGTTTTATAGCGGAAAATCTAGAATCTCTTACGGCCAGTGACGATGACTCATCGCTCGCGTACAACAAAGACTGCCGCAGACGTCTAGAAGAAGCGATAGGCGCGATCGAAGCCTGCACTTCGAGAATTACGCAACTTTTGAAGGGATATGCTTCACTGCTAGATTCTTTGAAGAATCCGTCTAAGAAAGACTACGACGATTATGACGAGTACGCTGCAAAAGTAGAGGAAGTTCTCTCATCTGCGCTTGACTATCTCGTTCTAATTGAAGCTCGTTCGCGTTCCTTTTTGTCCATTTGTAGCACTGAGACGCCAAGCAAGACCGCGAATAGGTCATTCGTGTCCGCGTCCGACGCCGAGTTAAGGACAAAAAAAGCTCGAGCTTCCCACTCTACCAATACCCACATTTAGCGGTAATATATGGGAGTGGGATATTTTTTGGTCGCTTTTCGATGCCAACATTCACTCTCAGCCTCTACCTGAGTTATTTGAGTTTAACTACTTGTTAAACGCGCTTAAAGGGGATGCGCACGCTGCAGTTAACAAGTTCCAGATAACTCCGGAAAACCATGAAAAGGCGCCTAATTTTTTGAAAGCGAAATATGGAAATTCGGAAGAGCTTGTCAATCGACTTATCGACAAAATCGACCGAATAAATTCGCGTTCAACTTCTCTGAAAGATCAGCGAACCCTTTTCGAGGAATTGCAAGTAATTGTATCACAGCTACGTCAAAAAGGTGAACACGTCGACAGTCAGTGGCTACAGAAGCAAGTGCTGTCAAATTTCACAGAGCAAATTCAAAGAAAAGTTTTGGAGAAAAATCATGCGATGACTACAGATAGCTCCTTTTCGATGGATACGCTTTTAAAATATTTAGAAGACGTCATTTCGAGCGAGGAAATGGTAGCGCTTTACACGCGTAAAAAGCCGGATCAAAACCAGACAACTCCAAGATCAGAGAAAACGTAAAAGTTGCATTCGTTTAGTGGGTGTATGTACTGCAACGAACCCCATAAGTCTTCCGCGTGCACGAAGTACAAGACACCCCAGGAACGCTCTCAATATCTACGGGAGCATAAGCTTTGCCTTATCTGCGCGTCTCCGCGACATGTAACGACACTTTGTAAGAAAAGGATGTGTTCCGCGTGCAATGGAGCTCATCACACATCATGTTGTTTTAAAACGTCGCAGGACAAGCAATCTTTTGCTAAACAGGGACTCTCAAATTCAACTCCTCAACTCAAGGCACCCAAAACTAGCGTGTCAAAGGATATACAGAAAGCTAAAGCTACCACAAAGGTCAACCATCTTAGCACTCCTCAAGTCAGCCAAGATACAATGATTTGTGAACTTCAATCAGCTCAGAGGGGGCAGGACAGCTTTGGAACATTCCTTCCGACAGGAGAATTGACAATAATGGATCCGAAGTCTGAAAGGCTTAGGAAGATCGCGGTTCTACTCGACACAGGAGCAGAGCTTTCCTTTATAGATGGTTCACTCGCAGAAGAACTAGATCTACCTACGCTTGAGGAAACCACACTGCGGTTACACACCTTCGGCTCAGAGCAAACTCAAGAAGAACTCTGTCGAAAGGTACCACTGGAAACATGGGATGAAGAAGGAAACCCGATCTCTCTTCAACTTCTCACCCATAAAATATTGACGAAATCGTTAGTACCTCCATCACTAGTGAAGGAAGACATGGATTACATCCGAAAGATGAATCTACCTGTGAGACTCAATGAACATCAATCACGCATTAAGCCTTTGATATTACTAGGCTGCGATCAACTTTGGTCATTGATTCGCGTAGATCAATCTCATGTGAATTTGCCATCAGGCCTCCACTTACTTCCTACGCGTTTGGGGCACTTAGTTACTGGTCATTTACAATCACCACTCAATATTATGCAAGTGTCGCATCAAGACAAAGATGTACAGCGATGGAGAGAATGTTGGTCCCTAGATGCACGAGTAAACGTGATATCTATGGACGCTTCCACCGACGTTGTGGACGAAAAAGAGCTGTGGACCAGATATTGGTCACTTGAAGCAGCTGGAACGGAAGAATTCACCGAATCTGAAAAGATGTTCAGTCAGTAATCGAGACGCGTATGGGATAACTTCAGGCAAACGGTGGAGAAACGCGATGACGGTTATTATGTCCGTCTTCCCTGGAAGGAATTAGCAACACCTCTGCCAGATAACAAGGCTATCGCGTATCGGAGATTAGTCAGCGTATGGAACTCGCTTCAGAAGGATGCAAACCTGTTGGAATAATATAATGGAGTATTCCAGGAGCAGCTGAGTCAGAACATCGTTGAGGCAGTCGAGGACGAAAGGAAAAGCCTTGGTGACCACATACACTATATCCCTCACCAGACAGTTTATACTCCACACAAAACAACGACGAACTTACGAATTGTTTTCGACGCGTCCGCCCACTACAGAGATTGCCCGTCCTTAGACGATGCTCTACATAGGGGTCCAGTAATCCTGCCACAGTTGTATGGTCTTATGTTGCGCTTCATAGTCGGGAAGATTGCAATAATATCGGATGTTGAAAAAGCCTTTCTCCAAGTTCGACTACAAGAGAGAGACCGTGATGCAACTCGTTGTCTTTGGCTACGGGACCACAGGTCTCCTCCCAGCGAGCAAAACATTCGCGTTCTCAGATTCACTCGAGTAACGTTTGGACTACTTTCCTCCCCGTTTCTTTTGGCAGCAACAATACACTACCATCTCGACCAATATGAGGAGGATACCACTCTTGTTAAAGAGATCAAAGAGAATCTCTATGTCGATAACCTTCTCTTGACAGCGGACACGGTAGATGATGCCATCACGGTGTACATGCGTACCAAAGAGATCTTCAATGCTCTCAAGATGAATCTTCGAGAATTCGTCTCTAATGAGCAGAATCTGATGTCTACAATAGATGGTCAGGACAAGTCAACTGAGGTAATCCCGAAAGTCCTAGGGATTAGATGGAACTCTATAAGCGACGAGATACACATTTCATGTGCGATTTCTGCTCAAGAGCAGGTAACGAAGAGAAAGATCGCGAGTTCAATAGCGTCGATATATGATTCCATGGGGTGGATGGTCCCCCTTTTCCATAAAGCAAAGCTATTCCTTCAATCGTTGTGGAAAGCTCAGTTAGAATGGGACGACCGCTTAACGGAGACCCAGCAGTTAGAGTGGGAGAAAATTTGTGCCGACATGGCTGGATTCGAGAAATCTATACCGAGATTTCTTGCACAGAAGTTCTCCAACGGAATTTTAATAACCTTCACGGACGCTAGTTCTGAAGCCATGGCAGCATGTGTATACCTGCGATCGAAAAACGCTGTAAATCTATTGATGGCCAAGGGAAAACTGCCTCCCTTAGATTCGAAGATGACGGTGCCAAAGTTAGAACTCAACGCGTTGACATTAGGTATGCGTTTAACTAATTCAGTTATATCACAATTGTCTTCCACGGTGAAGATATCTCGCGTACTGATTCTGTCGGATTCGGAAATCGCGTTAAACTGGATCAAATCCCTCCTACGGAGTGATGTTGGACCATTTGTGAAAAATCGCGTGTGGGAAGTTAGAAAAATCACAACTTCCCTTGAGAAATCAGGATATGAAGTGGAATTTGGTCATATTTCATCACAATGGAACCCTGCGGATTGTGCAACTCGAGGAGTTGACAAGCGCTGTCAACCCATTTCTGGTGGAACGGGCCTCCTTTCTTACAGGGGTCACCAGATAATTGGGAAGAGATGTACAAACCGGTTCCTATTGAAACTGCGGTAGGAGATGATTTGGATCTCAGCGCTACAAGTATCTCTGCAGTTAGCATCACCACTTCGCCTACTCCTAGTTTGGACAAAAATTTATTCCAAAGCAGACACAATAGAAACATGTCGACAGTCAGAAGGATAGTCGTTTACGTTTGCCGCTTCATTCGAATTTTCATTAAACGCGTGAATACCACAAGGAACTCCCCTGTGAAACTCTCTCGCTTGCTGCACATGGACTACAACACCGAGTACAGCTCTCTCAGTGGTACCGAGATAGCTATTGCGAGTAAAATACTTGTGAAACACCACCAAATCTCATGTCTCAGTCCACAAATCATGAAGTTCCTTCATAATCTTAATCTTCGTGAAGACGAGGATGGCATTCTTCGATGTCACGGAAGACTGGGAACTAGTGCTTTGGGATTTTCGGCAAAATGTCCGATGTTTGTCCTGCAGAAGTCATGGTTATCTCAGCTGATCATCAACGATTACCATAACCGGGGACATCCGAGTACGAGTCATACTATAGCCAACATACGACAACATTATTGGATTCCAAAATTACGGTCCCAAGTAACAAGTGTGATTCGTCGATGCGTGGTATGTCAGAAATTCAACAATTTACCTTACAAGTATCCGGAACAAACGGATCTGCCTTCCCGTCGAGTCTAGCGATCACGGCCATTTGCACATGTGGGTCTCGATTATTTTGGACCACTCACCATCAGCCTTGCATCGGACACGACAGAAAAATGCTACGGCTGTATCATAACTTGTATGGTCACAAGACTTATCCACTTAGACATCGCCACGGATCTATCTACAACGGCATTTTTGAACGTTTTACGTCGATTCTTTGCACGGCGTGGCGTTCCAGTATCCATCACCAGCGACAACTCTCCGACGTTTACGCTAGGTGAAACTGTATTGGAAGAATGCAGGAGAAATTTCCCCAGGAATCCATCGATTTCGAAAATGATCACCGACAGAGAAATTGAATGGAAATACATAACTCCGTATGCACCATGGCAAGGAGGAGTATACGAAAGGCTCATACGTTCGGTAAAGTTGGCACTCTATAAAACGATCGGGAAGAAAACGCCGTCCTATGAAGAACTATCCACAGCAGTTATCGAAATAGAAACGATACTGAATACGAGACCGCTACTCTACGTGGACTCAGGACCAAATGCGGACCAAATACTACGGCCAATTGATTTTTTGCAGAACGAGTTCGAAAACACTAAACTCAGCAACGGAAGAAGATGAAGATCCCACATACCTTCCAAGTGACAAACGCGTCGCTCTCCAATCAAAATTGCAGGTGGTCAAGGCATTAAAAAGTTCCTGTGAAATACCCGAGAAATTTTGGAATATTTGGCAGACTCAATATTTGACATCTCTGCGTGAAAAACACCAACGTGAGGTGGGAAAGCAGCGAGGAAGCAGTTACGTTTTGGAAAAAGGGAAACTAGTGTTGATATGTGACAGCCTTCAACCGCGACATTCTTGGAAGATGGGTCGGATTGACGAGTTAAAGGAAACTGCAGACGGTACAGTTCGAGAAGCAGTAGTCATCCTTCCATCGCACCGCAAGATAAGACGACCTATAAATCTACTAGTCCCACTGGAACTCGAAGACGGACATCCACAAGAACATGACGTCATCGAGTCCAGCTTGCGAAACTGCGACAGTAACTCAGGGTTGACCCATGGCAGTGAACTGCTGCCAAACAAAGCCGCAACAGTGGAAGGAAGGGATATGGAGAGACCTGAAGGAACGTCTTCTTCACGGTATAACCTCCGTCCACGACAACGAATTACCTACAACGAACATCACGTGAGGAAAGTTACAAATCTTTCACTCATGTTCTGCCTCGTATTGGCTATATTCGCGTCATCTTCGCGTTCGCTAGCATTACCAGTTCAGCCTGCTAACTCAAATAAGCAGCAAATTCGTTGCATCCTAATAGGAGTCGAACTAATCTCACCGCAAAGGTTGCCATACAGGTGTGCGCCGAGGACTTTTGTAAGACGATGGACAAACCACGCGTAAACGATACCATTCGCTTTCCTCCACAAATTATTCTTCATGAATATGTGGTTCAATGGAGATAACGGCTCGATAAGAACAATAGAGACTGTATGCCCTCCGGCACCTTTTTGCAACAACATCGACTGCACAGTATGCACTGCTATGGTATTCAATCCCGAATGCTGGCCTCTAGGTGCAATAGTAATTACCGCAGTCATCATCTATTTCATCGTGACAGGCTGCTATGTGTTCTTGTACATCCCGCTCGCCCTCGGAAAACCATTCCGAGTGCTCTCAGGTTTCGTCTTTCGCCTAATCAGATTTGTCATCCAAACGGTATTGGAGAAATGTCGCCGGACTAGACGAAAACGTGCGAACATCGCAGATCTGACAGAACTGCTAGCAGTAGCTCTGTTTATAGTAGCTGCCGTAGTAAGCGGTTGCCAACAAGTGAACATATTTGCTCATCGTTCTACCATATGTTCCAAAGACGAGGCGGTTTGCAAGGTGCAGCTGTCTGAGGTCCTGAAAATAAACCCCTTCAAACAGGAGGCATGTTTCAAGCTAAAAAACAACAATACTGCGGTCCACGAGATTCGAGCCACCTGGAACTCGCTTTTGCTCACTTGTGAACAGGAGAGCATTTTTTTCACTCGCGATACGACTTATCACGTCAGTGACAGCAAAAGATGCCCCCACACTGGATCATGCATCGGATCGAAATGCGCTGCTATCAACAGTTCGAGTATGATTCCAGAACTGGAAGAGGGAAATCGCTATCCAGGAGTCACAGCATGTGTTGAATCATGCGGAGGGCCTGGATGCGACTGCTTTTACTGGAGTTCAGGATGTCTTTTTTACCGTATTTATTTGACGCCGAACTCTCCAAAAATTTATGAAGTGTTTCGCTGCAACAGATGGACAGAGGCGGCAAAAGTGAAATTCACTCATACAGACGTGTTGCAAGGTACAACAGAGTCATTAGTGGCCCTGTTGCAACCAAATGTACCAGTAAAATGGAGTCATTCGCGTTCACTCTGAGTTCCTTAACGATACCACCTATCCCGCTGCTTAACACTGCTTTCATCACGGACGGTCGGACCATCGCTCTATGGGAACCAAACCTCACTCCTGCATTACAATGTCCTTCTGCGAAAGCAGCAGAAGAACTCCAGTGCGAAGTATTGGAGGATTGCATATGTTACCCTGCAGAGACCAAAGCAAATTGTAAATGCAAGAGTTAGTATAGCAGCAAGGTTTCAAAGCCTACAATACCGATTGCCCGTGGTATGCCGTCACTATCCTTTAGTCGGGATCGGGAAGGGACAGTTCGAGCACGCGTACCAGCTATGACTACCTCGGAGATCATAATGACCTTTCAAGACGATCTCAGCACTGAACTACTCGTGGAAGACGCAATCTGCTCAGTAGCGAATGCAGTGCTGACTGGATGCTACAAATGTGCGAAAGGTGCCTCAGCTCGCGTAACATGCATCGCCTCTAAACCGACGCAAGCAGAATTAGTGTGCGATCAAACGAGCTTCTCTATCAGATGCGACGAAAACGGCGTGGAATCTGAGCTACGATTTCATTTTAATCACGCTCGCGTCCATACTAGGTGTTCTGTTTCGTGCGGGACAATAGTAACAAATTTTGAGCTCGGTGGTATATTGAAATTCACTCATACCGCCCAGGCGATGCTACCCAGCTGGCTCAAAGGACACGATAACACCTTTTCTGAAATCCAATGGCCCGATTTCTTTCACATTGCGGACGTTTTTATGCACTGGTACAGAACACTCATTTTCACGCTATTAACCCTCATACTCGTACTAGGAGTCACTTACATGACCTTCGCAACCTGGAGAGTAAGGGTTAAATGGTTCGCTTTTCGACAGACACTGCGAATTTTTCGACAGTTATTTCGACTATTTTTTCGCTACCCATTTCGATTCGCAAGTCTGCTGGCAAGTAAAATACAAGAAAACTTCCACTAGACGCTGTCGTTCGAGCAAATCCCACCATACGCTCCTTTCAAACAACAAACAAACTATCCAACCTCTCAAACATACACTATCATTTTTGAGAAACTACGAGTTACCTAGATCCAAACGCGTTCCACTTTATTTCAGAATGAACGCTGACGAGATTTATGGCGATACCACTCATCTGGCCGAGTTAATCCGCGTACGAGCTCCACGTCGAGTCAGTTGGAAGCCAAACTGCGACTGGTGCTTGATGCCATCCACCAACAAGTGCGGATCGCGACGACGCTCGCATTGCAGTGGGACCATATCAAAAAAGACGACGCGTTCCAGACAGCCCCGCCCGGAGAACAAATCCTCGTTACGAGTAGATGCCTTCGTACAGCGGAAGTGACAAAGGAAAGAGTTCTACGCTTAGGGACGCGTTACATTCTGACGGATCTCGTCTATGAGAACCACTCGTTCACGGGACGGATATCGCGTTTCGACCGACAAGATTGGCTCATGGAGGACCATAAATTGGACGTGAGAAACGAGACGGTTTTGGAGCTGATCAACAGGCAAAAGAGACTATTAGAAGCGCAGATCAGAGAGATGGAAGCTTTCCTTGGTCGACAGGAGAAGGCACTAAACGACGAATACGCTCGCGTAGACGATCGCGTTTCCACGGTCATGAAAAGAGAGTTCGAGTTACTGCACGATCGGTTAGACGGACGAGCCAACGACCAGGTGGAAGTGCTCATCGACATACTGAATGCGCAAAAGGAGGAGATGCAGCAGCTCAAACAGACGATACAAAGAATGGAACAGTCCAGCAATGTCGAGGCGGCCGCACCAGATGATGCGATCACGGTCAACGTAAACGCAAGCCGAACGCAAAGATCGCTCAGCGGAGAGAAGGTGCACTTGGCCGCAGAGCAGCACTCGCTGAACGAAGAAGGCGAGGATTACTGGTCCAGACAGGTCAACGAAGTCGCGGATCCGTCAAACGATGACGAACCAGCTGTCAAAACGAGACGAGTACATGATGACTCACCACGCGTTCCGAGTTCACGTGTTCCGAGTCCACGCGTCCCGAGTATCCTCGATCAAATCAACGATTTAGAAGAAGAGATCACTCAAATGGAAAGGGATCTGGAATACTTCCCGTTCAGAGATCCCGACGATCGCTGTGAAAGTCTTCTAACAACGATGAGATGCGCGTTCTGTGATGCCGAAGGAGAACATTTTTCGGACGCGTGCCTCGTGTTTCGCAGTGGCGACGAGCGCTTCGACATCATACGCGCCAAGGACTGGTGCACGTTCTGCATCAGAGATTGTTCGAGGAATATTCCATGTCGCTTACGAGAACGGCAATGCTGGTATTGCACTCGCGTCGCGGACACCGTTTTCTCTGACTTGAGACCAAGAGATAGGGGCCACCATCGGTCACTGTGCAACGTTCCGGACAAAAGGCATCTCGCGCGTGAACGCCTTTTCAACGCGAGGGAGGAACTGAGACGTCTGCGCAAAAAAGCCGAGGGACCGTCAACATCGCGTGAATGAGTCATCTGGAGAGGCCGGAGTGTCGATAAAATCGACCCAAAATTGGAACGATTTGTCAGTGATGTATTTTAATCTGAAATGCTCTATGTATTGTATTTTGATCGTTTCTCGAATGTAGAAATGTAGAAAATGTGATTCTCTGATTCCTACAGTGTTTTGCTTGTTATCTCTACCATGCATCTGTGGGAAAGGTCGATTGGCGAATGCGTATAAGAGAACACGCGTCTTGCTCATTCATCGCGTTGGTTCTCTATTCTTTCATTTTATCATGTTGATTGATTAGTTATTGAGATCTGTTCGCGTTCACGGCTGTTATTTATCTTGTTTATTCGTGTTTATGTGTATATATTTGAAAAAGGAAAAATTAAAGGTTTAATTACCCAAGTTTGAGGTACATCCGCGTGGCGCTAGCGACTGCTAGTTCGGGCGAGCTACCTCAGTTTCGAGTACCCTGAGTTCGCTTTACCCTACATGAAATTCACCGAAAAACAGTTGCTCCGACTCGCCTCCGGCGAGTCTCGCACTTGTCCGCTTCGCGTATTGTCGGTACTGACGTATCCATAATATTCAACAAAAACGGATGAAGCCGGCAGGTGCGAGGCTCGCAGAGTCGGAGCACTTGTAGGGATGTTAGTAATATAATATAAATGTTAGTATAAAAGTATTATAATTGTGTGTTAGTAATCGCTTTCACACGTAAACTTCAATTTCGCATTTAACCTCGTCGAAAACGCACGATCAGTGAGGAAATGTGCAATGAGGTTTCTCAATATGCTGAACAGAAGTCTGTCAACAACGGAATTATTGTGCTATTTGCATGACTCAGTTTTCATGAATCCCAAGCCAGAATGCTCGAAAGATGGCCCATACTATATGGCCCATCCTGCAGATGAGGTTTAGAAACTCTGGTCAATTTTTATGCGAACTTTCGATTTTTACCTTTTTATGAAATGAGAGAAATTCTCGACCACAATTGATGCTAATTCATTCTCTGAGAACTCCCTCTCCCCAAATAGCGACTTGCGCGAGTAGTCCATGCTTAATGCATATGGCAAACGCGTCTCACTATCCCAGAAACCTTGCAATAATTACTGTTTGAACTATTTCATGAACAGATACCACTCCTCTTCTACAGCAATTCACTGAGAACTCTATATTATCAACCAAAGGAAACTCCGAGAACAGAATTATCAATAATCTGAGGTATTTCGCTGAGCGTCTGCGGCGCAGTGGTAAGAGGTTGGACGCACACGGTCGATGGTTTGATCGCGCCCGTGGCCAATCAAGCCATCCATCCCTCCGAGGTAGGTAGATTTGTACCAGAGTCCTGGAGTATGAAACAATGACTTGGTTCATCGGATGCACCCCCAAGTCACTGTATAGGGCACTTAAGCATTTAGTGATTCTACGATGCTCAGATGGAGTCGAGTGCGTGACACATCCCACGGACGAGTTTGATTAACGTTGACCATTTTATCCTTCACTCTGTCTTTCATGTACGTTGTCGTTTCCCGCAAATTACATAAGTCCTGTTCTGAAGTAATCTCGGAAAAGACCTTTGAGTAAGGCTGCCCCCCCCCCCTGTTTAGGCATGCACAGTGTAACTGGCGCTGTATTTTGTATCAGCCACATTGTAAAAGAAAGACTCCAGAGACACCTCAAGTAAATCATAATTTATAGCGGAAATGGTAATATGAACCCGAGTAGGCTCTAGTATAGTAGAAAGATGTAGTGCAGGGCTACAAACAGTGAAGAATTATGCAGAATTCACAACTCTTTTATGGCAGTCATCGGGAGGTGTGGGGGGGGGGGGCTCTCGGATCACCTGCTATTTTCCTCCGCACCCATCCGAGGCTACCTCCAGTGTTCGGAGGTATGTCGCACCCACGACTACATCCTCCGCAAGTCCCGATGGTTTTTCGGGCCTATATCGCACCCCTCGACCACGTCCTCCGCATGTCCCGAAAAATATTATCACCGCATGACCAGTAAACATCCTTAAGAAATGAGGTCTAAAGTCCTCCGCATGTCCTGACATTTTTGTCTGAGTACAGATAATATGCAGCTTTTTACAAGTTGCTCTAAAGTTAGATGAAGTTTTGTCTGCTCAAAATCCTCCTAAAAATCATATTGTATTAGGGTGAGTCAAAAGTTTTAGCAATTTTTGAAATCAATTTGTTTCGAACCAAGAACTCACATGCTTATTGAAAGTATGAACCATGATGATCGATGACTCTCTGCCAACGACGAGAGAGACTGCGGATGCCGTAGCCATAGAAGGAGCGTTTCTTTGATTCGAAGAATGCGGATAACTCGTGTTTTGGATCGTCCTCGCTTTCAAGCTGTTTTCTCTTCAGCCAGTGCTCAAAACTTTTGAACAAATAGTAGTCCGAAGAAGCAAGGCCGGGGCTACATGGAGGCTGTGAGAAAACTCCCAGTTGAAACTGTATCAGTTTTCCTGAGTCTTCTCTGCAAAGTGTGGGCGGCAGTTGTCCCACTGAAGCGAGATATGGTCACGTTTTCTGCCACATTGTTCTGCATTGATGACCATTTCCTCCAATCCTCAACGAACATAGTCGGCATTTATAGTCGTTCTTTGTAAGACTAATTTCTACAGGATTGGTCAATCGACGTACCAGAAAACGGTGAACATACTCTTCTTTTTATGAATATTCCAGCGATAGATGGAGTGAGACTTCTCTTTGCGCTTCACAAACTACGCGGATTGGTCAGGATTATCGTATAAGCACCACACCATTTCTCATCACAGGTAATGATTCGGTGAAAGAAACTTTCCCTGCAATGTTTTTCAGAAGGTCGCGGCAAAAGGGTGCTCTTCTTTTTTCGCTTTGGACAAAACATGTAGGTTTACTGAGGGCTTTTTGGGTATCAGGTCCATTTTGTGCAGGAATCGAACTGCAGTTGATTGCGAACACCCAACGTGAATTGCAGTGCTCCTGCTGTGCATCTGCGGGTTTTTCAGTATCTCTTGTGCCGCCAACTTGGTATCGTAAATGGATGGGCTCCCTGATCGCTTTCTATCTTACAGCGAATGGTTTTCAGAGCGAAAACTTTCATACTAGTGGACGTTGGATAGTGACATTTGACGCTTTCCTTCTTTGGCAATCATTTCCTTGCAAGCTTGGGCGGCTGTGAATCCTCTCTCGAAGTAATGGTGAACTAGCACACAAACGTGTTGTCTTTCTGCCATCTCAGTGAGCAAATGACCGGGTGGTCCACGAAAATGATCATGCTGCTAGCGAGCCTTGACCACGTGGCACTTACTTGACTGTGAAAAACACCTTGCCTCCTTGTGTACAAAGAGCTACTAACTTTTGAAAAATTCCCAAAACTTATGACTCACCCCTAATACATTTTTTCCGTATTTTCCTTTCTCCACAGCCTTAAAGTTGAACAAGTTGTACAACTTGGTTCTAATACGTTTCTCTATCAGCTCAGTTATTCTTTGTGCCATCTGCAGCTCTACTGCTCCGTGGGACTTGAACCTAATTATAAGCTCTTTTGCGGTTTCGAGAGATAATGAGAATTTTGTGCACGTGCTGCCAAATACGCTCCTCCACGAGTAGACTTTATGAATGGTACAGGGAACGACATTGCGTATTTCTGGAACTTACCCTTAGAGAAAGAAGTTTGTCTATAAGCTCGGTCCACACAAAGAGGAACGGATTCAGCAGAAATTTCCTTATTTAGGCAGAGACAGCGAAGCACAAGATCATTATGATCTTCTCTGACGGTACAGGTGGCTATAAAGCGGTAGAACAAGCTAATGAGGTATGTGTGCCGGCCGGCTTCAATTCAAGATTAGTCAGTCTTTGAAAGTTTCAAAAGAGGT
The DNA here is from genome assembly GCA_000688135.1 of Ancylostoma ceylanicum. NCBI lineage: Eukaryota > Metazoa > Nematoda > Chromadorea > Rhabditida > Ancylostomatidae > Ancylostoma > Ancylostoma ceylanicum. The sequence continues at coordinate 65,422 of JARK01000026.1, forward strand.
TCAGCATTCCAGCAGATGGAATTGCCAGTAAAATTCCTACACTAAATTTACTGTCAACCCAGTGAACGTCAGTAGATCCCAAGTTCGACTGTCGTAGAAGATTGGCATTGTGAGCAGTGTAAAAATAGAAGAACAGTTAGTTAGGCAGAACACAGCTAGCGTTTCGGCATCATCGCCTTCTTCAGAGCCTGGAAAGTCAGAAACACATGCAATCTGTCCCCTCAAACGCCGTATCACGCTACTCTTAGAGTAATTACGATTTACGATTTACGAATTACAATTAATGGGCATTTTTGGCAATTTCTTCACGATTTACGAGAAACTACCCAAAAATTTGTAACAAAGTCGTAAATAGAGACAAGGAAGGATTCTCGCCATAGCGCGCGTATTAAGAGTACTAATTTGTTTGTATTTACATTTTGCACCGATCTTAAGAGCGAATCGTGTTTTCATAATTATTTCCAATATGTGCTGCCGGGGGATTAATCTTCCCAGCAAAGGGTGGATCTCACCCTATTAAAACGATGGTTCAGTGGTTAAACTTTTATCCGAAATAACAGCACAAAGGGCCGACCTTAGGTCGGCACGCACAAAATCAACACTACTCTCCTTTCCCATCTGGAGGCGGATCAGATGGGTACAATATTAGGAGGAACAAAGCGGAACATATAAACAAAGTGGTGCGGTACCACATGTTCTGATGCCCCGTCAGAACATTCCGGCGGGGCCCGCAACAACAAGGAGTACATTTTACAAAATTGTGTGAGGCAGGTTACATATCAGAATCCCATCGTTGTACAGCTTGAGAATCATTCGACATCTTTGCTCAACGTTGGCTTGGTAAACGTTAGCGGCTCGGTATTGAGGTGGTGGACGTGAACGTTGGCAGTTGAGGTGGCAGACGTTGAAGTAGTGAAATACAGTTTGCAGGTAGGGAGACGGACGATTAGACGATGGGGGAGGGATGGCGTGAGACGAGGCGGCAGCATCAGTGGTGTCTTCTTTTGTACGGAGCCCCAGGGCGACCTCGGCTGCTGCACAGAAGCGTGTTATGCGGTAAACCGCAGAACACGCAACTTACGCCGCAATCCTCAGTGCCGTGCTTCGGTTTGAGGCAGCGCTCGCAGAGCGCAAGTTTAGCTGCTTGGAGCGTTCTGGCCACGGCGTCTGGGAAACGGCTGCAGCGGACCGTTTGATGCATGTCGCGATTTTCTTGCAACGTGCAGAATGCGCACGCTGAGCGCGGCTCTGAGCGTTTTAAGAGTTCGCTGCATGCGTCTTCGATAATACTCAGTTGACGCAGCATAGTATCGTGGTCGTTTTCGATGCGACTTAATAGTGCCCGAATTGCAGAAGATATTGGGGCGAATGCTGCGGTGGTGTCGATCTCGTCGAGAAAACCTTCGAGATGAGCCATGACGACAAGTCGATGTTGTTTAGCTTTTAATGCTGCGCTTTTATGCTGATGGGCAGGCCCCGCCCACTATGGATACCATCGCATAAACAATGATGGGTTACTTATGGACATCAAACTCTTTAATTATGGACATCAAACTCTAAGTAATTTATTTGGAGTACAGTGCGTATTGTGAGAAGTACGATAGTTTACAGTAATTTGATACTGTGCCCTACGACCTTCTTTTGATGAATGTTGCGCAACACTTGCCCATACAAGTCATGATGAGTTTCAAAATNCATCGCATAAACAATGATGGGTTACTTATGGACATCAGAATCTAAGTAATTTACATGGGGTACAGTGCGTATTGTGAGATAGTTTACAGTAATTTGATACTGTGCCCTACGACCTTCTTCTGATGAATGTTGCGCAACACTTGCCCATACAAGTCATGATGAGTTTCAAAATTAAAATTACCGTTGTAATTAAGGATTTAAAAATATGAACAATTATTTTTACGACCAATATAATGATGGTGGGTCCCATAAGGTAGGTCAAGGCAGTTGTCGCTGCAAGTGCGCCCAATGCTCCGAGTACAAGCTTCCAGTGTTTTGTAAATATCTTTACAAGAGGTTGCAGATCAGGTAGATCAAAACATTCAAAGAGGTTTTTTGACTTCTCTTCGTCGCTTTCTGCAGGAAACAGTTGGTTTCGCTTGTGCCTTGGGTGATACACTAATGTGCCACGTAGATCAAACATAATTTCACGCCCATTACACAATGTGTGACACCTTTGTTGAATCAAAGCGTGATTAAACTCGAGTGATACTACATTAGATTTATTTGATGGGTAACATTGGATTGAAAACACTTGTGAATCGCATTCAACAGTTGCCCATGCAGGAATATCTGTTTTACACAAAACCTTTACTTGTGCTCCTTCAAAGCAATTGTAGCAACCTCTTATTTCTTCAAAGGTAATGTCACAAGGTTGTTCAATTATGTAGTTGGAACTATTTATCATAAAATTTGACTCCAGTACAATAGTGATTTCCCCTTCGTGAGAGTAGGCATTAATATCTCCACTTTCTGCCATAATTTCCGTGAATGGAGTTTTAATAGGAAACACATTTGTGACATCCTTGCGTAGATTTCGGATAGAATCCTGTGGACATTTGCATGCTCTTGGAGCTTTTAAATTTTCGCATACGCAAACCATTCTATTTACGCATTTTGAAAATTCCTCTTCTGCCTGAGTCCTCGAATCACATTCTACTGGCAGACTACAGTCGTCAGGTGAAGCTAATGCTTCATTTTCGGAAAAGGCTGACCTTCTATCCATTAAAGGAAAATGAGGTTTTTGGATAGAAATAACTGTAATTGATAAATTATCGTGCTTCTGAGTGACGTAGGGGACCAGATTTATTGATTTTTTGCTGCCTCTGTTGTACACCGTTATTTCCATATCTATCTGTACTAAAGGTGTCCATTCCATGCAGCGCACTACTTCATAGACTGACCTACTTTTCGGAATTTGTGCTAGTCGCAAAAAGGAGCACGCGGGCATCGGAAGAAAACAGCCGCAGGCAATGCCGCCACATGTCTGATCACACGTAATGTATCCAGGATACATAGATGCCATCCGTAATTCTGGTATGGTCCCATTTGAGTAGATCTTATTGCACATGCCTTGAGTGCATGAGCCCATCTGAGGACATCTTGTCGTGCGGAAAAATTTGTGCATTGTGTCTCTAGTAAAGAAAAGAGAAACTTTGCTACAAGTGAGCTTGATTAGTCCATTGCTTATCTTTATCACACCTACTGTAGTGTTTAAGTGATTTATTTGGATGCAAAGTTCTGGAGTAATTTTATTGAAAAGGATTTCTTGATTGAATCCATACAGACATTTTCCTCTCGATTCACATATCATTTCTACAGTATGCCTCATGTAGCTGTGCTGACAGCCGGATACCGTTACTGTGAGCGTTAGCGCGAGTATACCAAGTATTACTGTAGTACTCGTAATCAGAGGGGTTGGTCTGAACATGTTCATTTCGAATCCGACTTCCACATTGAAATTTCGGTAGTTATGCTTCCTATATAAGCTTGCAGCCCATACTACACTCATCACCACCGCAATTATGGAGTAGAAGACGATGGTTACTGTAATGACTGCTCCGAAAGGCCAGCAGTGTGGATTACCAATAAGGCTTATGGTCAAGATCGATGCTGTTCTTGCACAAACGTCTGGCGGCTCGCACCATTCGGCTGCTGAGATTAGCTCGTTGTGCAACGACCATCGTATTTTGACTCCGACTGCGTGCGGCAATGGCGATGTTGGAAGAGCTAACTTCATTTCCTCATTAATTCCGTTGAATGTTCTGCACTCTTGATTGAAGCACAATTCGAATTTTCCTTTCGGAGGTATTATAAACACCGTACCGTTGTAACATCTGATGTCATTTACTTGCGCTGCTGCGGGATCGATTACCAATAATGCTAGCATTGCCATGACAAAAGACGATACCGATGAACTACCAGATGTAGGGGTCACGGATCTATCAAGATCGGCTTCAAATTCTCTGATATTACCAAGCGCACGGGATTTTGACTCCCTAGCTACATGAATTCTCGATCGTGTTGGAGGCGGATCTTGGGAATCGTGCTCCATGTTAGGTGGATTTTCTTCCCCTAAAGGGTCAGGCACTGGACGAATTTCGAGTGGATATATTTTATTTAGTGGTCTCTGCAGAATTTTATGATTCGGCATGAGAATCTTCGCTGATCTTATCATTCCGTCTGCACTCTTAATCAGTTCCTCTATTTTGCCGTATATCCACTGTCCTCTTGGTAGTAGTTTTTGCTCGACTAGAACGATTTCGCCTACGAACGGGTTTTTACTGACGTGGCGCGGTTGATTTAACTGACATCTTTGGCTGTCACGTAGAATAGTGAGATATTCAGTGTTCCATTTTTCCCAAAATTTCGACGCTATATTTTCAGAAAATGCAAGTGCTTCTTATGCTTGCGCAGCTGTTTGTATTATTTCAGTTTCATAAAATGGATCATCTCTGGAAGTGCTATTTTGTGAACTTGGGATTGAAAACTTCAAATATCCTTGTAGAAAATCGACGGGTCTGAGGGGAATTTGAGAAAGATTAGATGAACTGAGCTTTGTAATTGGGCGGGTATTTATAATCGCCTCAATTCGCGTTATGACTGTAACCATTTGTTCGAAAGTTAGNGCTCGTAATCAGAGGGGTTGGCCTGAACATGTTTATTTCGAATCCGACTTCCACATTGAAATTTCGGTAGTTATGCTTCCTATATAAGCTTGCAGCCCATACTACACTCATCACCACCGCAATTATAGAGTAGAAGACGATGACTGTACTGTAATGACTGCTCCGAAAGGCCAGCAGTGTGGATTACCAATAAGGCCTATGGTCAAGATCGATGCTGTTCTTGCACAAACGTCTGGCGGCTCGCACCATTCCACTGCTGAGATTAGCTCGTTGTGCAACGACCATCGTATTTTGACTCCGACTGCGTGCGGCAATGGCGATGTTGGAAGAGCAAACTTCATTTCCTCATTAATGCCGTCGAATGTTCTGCACTCTTGATTGAAGCACAATTCGAATTTTCCTTTCGGAGGTATTATAAACACCGTACTGTTGTAACATCTGATGTGATTTACTTGCGCTGCTGCGAGATCGATTACCAATAATGCTAGCATTGCCATGACAAAAGACGATACCGATGAACTACCAGATGTAGGGGTCACGGATCTATCAAGATCGGTAGGGGTCACGGATCTATCAAGATCGGCTTCAAATTCTCTGATATTACCTAGCGCACGGGATTTTGAATCCCTAGCTAATTGAATTCTTGATCGTGTTGGAGGCGGATCTTGGGAATCGTGCTCCATGTTAGGTGGATTTTCTTCCCCTGAAGGGTCAGGCACTGAACGAATTTCGAGTGGATATATTTTATTTAGTGGTCTCTGCAGAATTTTATGATTCGGCATGAGAATTTTCGCTGATCTTATCATTCCGTCTGCACTCTTAATCAGTTCCTCTATTTTGCCATATATCCACTGTCCTCTTGGTAGTAGTTCTTGCTCGACTAGAACGATTTCGCCTACGAGCGCGTCTTTACTGACGTGGCGCGGTTGATTTAACTGACATCTTTGGCTGTCACGTAGAATAGTGAGATATTCATTGTTCCATTTTTCCCAAAATTTCGACGCTATATTTTCAGAAAATGCAAGTGCTTCGTATGCTTGCGCAGCTGTTTGTATTATTTCAGTTTCATAAAATGGATCATCTCTGAAAGTGCTATTTTGTGAACTTGGGATTGAAAACTTCAAATTTCCTTGTAGAAAATCGACGGGTCTGAGAGGAATTTCAGAAAGATCAGATGAACTGAGCTTTGTAATTGGGCGGGTATTTATAATCGCCTCAATTCGCGTTATGACGGTAACCATTTGTTCGAAAGTAAGTTTTCTTCTTCCGATGGATTTATGAAAACTTCTTTTCACTGACCCGACCAGTCTCTCCCAAACTCCTCCCATCCATGGAGAGGCTGGTGGATTGAAAATCCACTTAATACCTTCGGAGGCACTAAAATCCATAACGGAATTCCCTGTCATTTCATTCTGTTCAAACAATGTTTCGATTATTTTCTGACCAAGCTTGAAGTTGGTTCCGCAATCCGTTCTTATCAAAAGTGGAACTCCTCTTCTCGAAACAAAACGTACAACGCTGTTTAGGAACGCTCCAGTAGAAAGGTTTTCCACTACTTCTAAGTGGACCGCTCTTGTTGCCAAGCACGTGTAAAGGCAGATGTACATGTTATCATCTGATCTGGTCTGAAATGGACCCATAAAATCACATCCAACGTTCCTGAATGGCTTGCTTATTGTCACCCTCTCTGGTGGCAAGGGTGGCATTTCAGGTGCTCCATATGGTAAGCCATGGCATCTCTCACAAGTGGGGCAATTTTTAATAAACTTCCTAATTGCACGTGATGGTTGAGGAATCCAATATTTCTGTCTCGCTAACGATAATATGTGGTTTTTGTCACAGTGAGCATTTTCGCAGTGCAAGTCCATAATTATGAGTCGGGCGAGGTCAGAGTCGTTAACGACATAAACAGGCATTCTTGTATCAAATGGGAGAACTGCATTTTGTATTCTTGACTTGTAACGAATAATTCCAAACTCGTCCCTTATTATTATCTGATTTGGAAATAGTTTTTGCAGTTTCTGCAAGTCAATGTTCTTATGGAGAGATGCTATTGTCAATTTCTCACTTAGACTGATTTCCTCGCACGTAATTACGGACTCTGGGTCGAAGTCTTTGATGACGGATGTATTAATTAGCGTTGATCTTGACGAGTTACATTGATCAATCCATTTACGGAGTAGTTTTGCAACTCTGGCTACTGTTCTCAACACTGTTTTGAAGCGTGAAAACCTCGCCAAATCAATTAAAGTTGATTTGGGCTCAGAAATACTCCGTTCTTCCATTTCGATGGTAGCATACTCCCATGCCTTATTTTCTTCAACATGCTCAGCTTCATTTAAAGCATCAACAGATCGTAATTTCCAGCTGGAAGGATCCAATGCCAGCCAGCGCGGCCCTCTAAGCCATTCATGACTATTAATTTGTGCTGCTGTGAGACCTCGCGTCCCTGCATCGGCAGGATTAGCTCCTGTAGGGATATGGAAGTATTTAACGTGAACTCCGTTGCTCTCAACATAAGATTTGATTTTCCCTATCCTGTCTTTCCGGTTAGTGACAAACGCTGGCAGTTTTCGAGATGATTTAATCCATTGCAAAGCTATTTCGCTATCACTGACTATATTCATTTGATATATAGTAAATTCGAGATTCTCTAAAATATTCTTTCCCAATCGCATTCCAATTAGGATGCCGAGCATTTCCGAACGTGGCATTGTTTGCCTGCATTTTTTCGGAGTGAGTTTTGACTTTCCACTAATCAATTGCGTGACCTCATTGGTGTCATTATGCCGAAGGAAGGCACAGGTCGAGATCGCGAGATTACTCGCATCACAGAACATCCAAAGAACTGCTTTTGAGGTGTGAACACCTCGCACACATTGGAGGGATGCTCTGGGGAATTTTACGCGTACATTATTGATCTCATCACAGACAGAATTCCATCTGCGGGTTAGTGCTTTGTTGACCATATCATTCCAACCTATTCCTGTTTCATAAATTTCCCTCATGAGTGATTTTAGTTTCACAATTAGTGGTGCTGCTACCCCAATGGGGTCATAAACCGAATTGATGAGACTGACAATATCTCGTTTTGTCAGAATTGCTTTCGTGGGCAAGTCAATTTTGATGCTGAATTCATCAGTTTCGGTATTGTATGGTAAGCCAAGAATCTTAATATCACCTGACGGTTATCTATCCAGGTCAGGAATAGATTCATTGACATTTTTCGAATTAGACACATACTCGCGCAGATTCATTCCAATTTCTTTGAAGAGGTTTTTTGATTCAGTGTATTTTTTCAAGGCTTCCACCTCATTTTCGGCTGTCAATAGGATGTTGTCGACATAAATATTTCTTGCTATCTCAAGTGAAATTGGGGTGTTTTTCATGTTTAGATAAGCAAGTATTGCCATATTCAAANTAGTTTTGACTTTCCACTAATCAATTGCGTGACCTCATTGGTGTCATTATGCCGCAGGAAGGCACAGGTCAAGATCGCAAGATTACTCGCATCACAGAACATCCAAAGAACTGCTTTTGAGGTGTGAACACCTCGCACATCTTGGAGGGATGCTCTGGGGAAATTTACGCGTACACTATTGATCTCATCACAGACAGAATTCCATCTGCGGGTTAGCGCTTTGTCGACCATATCATTCCAACCTATTCCTGTCTCATAAATTTCCCTCATGAGTGATTTTAGTTTCACAATTAATGGTGCTGCTACCCCAATGGGGTCATAAACCGAATTGATGAGACTGACAACATCTCGTTTTGTCAGAATTGCTTTCGTGTGCAAGTCAATTTTGATGCTGAATTCGTCAGTTTCGGTATTGTAGGGTAAGCCAAGAATCTTAATGTCACCTGACGGTGAAATATCCAGATCAGGAATAGATTCATTGACATTTTTCGGATTAGACACATACTCGCGTAGATTCATTCCAATTTCTTTGAAGAGGTTTTTTGATTCAGTGTATTTTTTCAAGGCTTCCGCCTCATTTTCGGCTGTCAATAGGATTTTGTCGACATAAATATTTCTTGCTATCTCAAGTGAAATTGGGGTGTTTTTCATGTTTAGATAAGCAAGTATTGCCATATTCAAAACACTTGGTGACGCGGTAACACCAAATGGCAGGCGATTGAATCTGTAAACAATTATGTTGTTCTTTGTCGGCAAGCGATTGATGTCTTTGAACCAAAGGAAACGACAAAGGTCTTTGTACTCATTTACAAGCCGAATCTGAGTGAAAGCAGCTTCGATATCACATAACAAGATAAAATTACTGAGTCTACACCGGATCAAAATGTCATGGATTTTGTTAACAAACGATTCTCCCGTGTGAATTACGTCGTTAAGTGAAAGTTTTCCTCTTTGTTTGGATGAAGCATCGAACACAATTCTGAGTGGCTTTGCTTTTGAGGGCTTTCACACACCGGAATGGGGCATATAGTAAATGCCAGCCGAGCCTTCGATTTGATCATTTACTTTTTCAATGATACCCTCTTCAAAATACTCATTGAGTATTTTGTTGTACCATGACTTCACCCGGGAGCTGGTGGCCAGCTGCCTTTGTAGAGACTCGAGCCTACGGTAGGCCATCCCGTAATTATCGGACAGATCGATTACATTATCCTTTAGAGGGAACGGTGCGGTCACCATACCCCCGTCAAACGATATGGTTTTTGAGTAGTTCTCGAAATACTCAAATGTTTTCTCATCATTTGTGAATTCCAACAAAATCTAGTTCAAAGATTTTTTGAAGTATTTCCACCTCATTCGACTCTTGCACGAGTGTGAGAGCATGATATGAGCATGAGCATAATTTCTTCGCTTTTTTCGTTCGAATGAATTAACCCGCGCCCGTGAAGAGTGGGACCAAGTACTGTTCTGGCGACATATAGTCCAGAAGGCAGTATCGTCTTTTTGCTGCTCATAACGAAATCGTAATAGTAGTCTAGTCCAACCAAAATTTGCGGATTTTGATGTTCACCGCGTATTTTGGGGTTACACAGGCATATATCATTGTCCTGCAGATATTGTTTGTCTTCCTCCAGAAGACGCGCGGATGGGAATCCGTTGGTTATTACAGGCTTTGTCTGTGCCACCATGTTAAGTTCTCTTCCAAAAATTGTGGAGGTTTTCAGGGGAACATAAAACGTTTTAAACTTCTCAATATGTCCACCAATACCTGACATTGTGCAGAAGTCACTTTTTTGCCTTGGAAGGCCGAATTCCTCGGCGGTTTTCTCAAGTATGATAGTTCTTTGGGCACCTGTGTCAAAAAACACTAAAACTCGCTCGAATTGGCTCGTATTGTGATTCCATATATTGGCTTCTGCCGTCATAAGTACAACTTGATCTTTTCGATTCTTATCATGGTTGCTACTTACTAAGGAGTTGTTATTGTTCAGTTCTGCATGTAGGCTTGAAGTTTGTTCACTTTGGCGAGCGTCATTTGACGCGCGATTGCGCAATCCGGGAGGATTTCCTCTGGTTTTTCCGGCAGAAGGTCGCCTGCTGGTGGTCGGTGCGTTTGCGAAGCGAACTGAACGATTATTGGGCTGACCGATCGGGTTTTCGAGCATTCTTGTGTTTTGGAAGCACAAGCTGATGTGGTGCATTCTTCCACAGTGGGGGCAGTTGGGCCTGCTACACTGATTGCTTTTATGTTGGTCAGTAAAACATTCCCAGCACCTCTTCGACTCTACAACTACATTTCTTTTCTGCTGAACATCCGTTATGGCTCTGCAGTTCGAGGGGAAGTGGTCGCAGCTGTCACAAAAAATGCATGTTTTTTTCTCGTTTTTGCGCGTTCGGTTTCTCATGAGGTTGATATTTTCTAAATTCTTGAGATTAGTTTTTGGCTCGACCTTTTAACCTCGATTTTACGTACTTTTTCGCGTTATTTTCTTTATCGAGTTGTTCCATCACATCCTCGACTTTTACTTCTTCCATTTCTTGGATGGAAATTAGCACGTTCTTTACTATACTATATGGAAATTTTTCCAGAATCTTTTCTGTCCACATAGCATCCTGCATATTCGGGATGTCCTGTCCAGCTTAAACCATTTGGTTAATGAGCATACTCACCTTACCGAAAATAAAGGTGCAACTTTCGCCATTGTTCTTCGCTCCTGGGAGATCGATGAGTTTTTGAACGATTTTGGCTGTATTAACTGGTTTATTGCCATATTTCTTCTTTAGAGTGTCAACCATCCATTTATATTAAGTTGTCGGGAAATGATTGAGACACTCCACCAAAAATTCTCTCTTGCATCCCTCACATATGGCTTGGGCCCAGGATATGTGAGTANAATCAAGGCTGAGCTGCTGCATCCTGGCTGCCCGGATTGGTTATATGCAGGTTAACTCTGCCTTAGTGCAGTTCTGGGTAATTTTATTCCCATTTTGCGCGCAAGTTGTTCTGCTTGATTTTTCGCCTCAGTAAGTCTTGCACCTAGCATGAACTTCATCTCGTTGGCTTTGGCAATATTTTCCGTAAATTTGCATTCGTTGTCGATGTCTTCGACCTCTTTTTCTAGTTCTTTTTTGTTGGCTTTAGTTTTAGCATCGTTAAATTCCCTTTGGAGTTTGTCCACAAGTGATTGCAATGAACTCCTACTCTGTTCGATGGTATTGATACTACCCAATATGAGGTTGATTGTGCTTAAAAGTATCTCATATTTTTCTTCATCGGACCCCACAGGTTTGATCTCGTCTGTGTAGGGTGAAAATTTCTCCAAAAGTACTTGAAGAGTTTTTGCGCTATGCGCGAGTGGTTTTCTATGAAAAACCAGTGACATCTTGAAGATGTTGCACAGCTATGGGGCTTGCTGTGGGCAGCTTAGGGGCTTGCTGCACTTTTTCGGCACTTTGTTAGGCCGATGCACCAAAATTGTGCTGCCGGGGGATTAATCTTCCCAGCAAAGGGTGGATTTCACCCTATCAAAACGATGGTTCAGTGGTTAAACTTTTATCCGAAATAACAGCACAAAGGGCCGACCTTAGGTCGGCACGCACAAATCAACACTACTCTCCTTTCCCATCTGGAGGCGGATCAGATGGGCACAATATTAGGAGGAACAAAGCGGAACATATAAACAAGGTGGTGCGGTATGGTGCGGTACCACATGTTCTGATGCCCCGTCAGAACATACTCCATGGTTCCCTTCTTGGAGAAGAAATTACTGAACTCTACATAACTATCTGAAGGATTTGAAGAACTCCTGCGCAGTATACAGTGCGTTTCATAAGTATAGACACACCCCAGAATATGCAGGTACACAGTTCCCAATAACTTCTTAAGAAAAAATACGAACATGAGTCGAATTAGCATGCCAGAAAACCCTAGTTCCCGCCGTTTTACCAGGAATTCTTGGTAGAGATGAGTATATTCAGCACTTCCCCCTCATAGCGACCAATTCGTAAGTATAGACGCACCTTCAAAAACCAATAATTTCACAACGGGAACTGCTTTGCAACAGTGGGTTTATAGTTGTTAGGTTCTTTTACTTCCCAAGTAACATGGGTTAGCGCAGATTTATTCACGACTTCCAGCAGCTAACTACCAAAAATGTTCTAAGTACAAGCCACGGAGTTTTTGAGGTTCATTATGTCACTAAATGTTCGATTCTGGTCATAAATGTCACCTTGTAGGGTGCCTTAGGGATCGTCCATGCTGTCAATACCACAAGAGAAACACTGACATAAGCTAGGGTTTCCCAAAGTACTCTTTCGTTGAGCAAAGTACAGGAGTCGCGTCAGTTTTTTGATGAAAAAGAGTTTTCTCCCTCTGTGAGCGACACGGAGGTGGAAGAATCGACTACAAAAGGTGTTTCGGGCTTTAAGGAGTCCAAATATGTAGAAATGGAAAAAAAATGTTGAGGACATCGCCATGGCAGAAACCGCCTCAAACATTGGGAGCGCTCACCTCCAAAAGTGTTCTTCCTAAGAAAGTCTGGCTGTTCCTGCATATCTTTCCAGAAGTATGCATTCACATCTGACTTGTCCAGTTCAAGATTTTCTCACCTTGAAGACTAATTTGGACATGATACAAGCTTTCAAAATGTCTGAAACAACAGACGAGTTTTTGGACGTGACGATTGTCATGTTCCATTCCAGAAAAATGTCGGCATTCCAGAAAAATGAAGCCATGAGGCTTCTACAAATCAGTCGGGCCTAGTTATGAGATGGAGACAACATTGTGTTAGGTTGGTGCAAAAGGAATGTGCTCACTTCCCATTCAACTGTGAAATATACAGAAGCAAATGGCGCATTATTTCTGATCTGATAGGTTGCTTGAGTTGCTATTGAGTTGAACTGTGCTTGAATTTGTGTATCCATATACATCAAGCTAATCTTTTGAATTCAGCTGCTGTGACATTATCAGATATGGTGTGCCAGCATTTATGGCGCACACTGTACATATAATCAGGAGCAGCGTTGAGCATGAAATAAGAGGTGGGGGAGGTGGCTAGAGTGGTAGATGTACGTATCTGCGGAGGCCTACTGCTATACTGACTTCATGGAAGTCTTTTTGATGTCAAATAATCGCAGTAGAAGAATCTGAAATTGGTCAGGTGTACTACAAAGTATTCAATTTGCAAGGAGATTCTACTTATACATCTAGTTTTGTGAGACTTTGTAAAGAACGGCAACTCAGCAAATTCCATGTTAATTAACAACTCAGCAAATTCCATGTTAATTAACGAAAGTTTTTCTGAGAAAACTAGAGGCGAAATCGCTTAGTATTAGGGACATATTCTCTCAATGCAACGTGATTAACTACAACTATCATGAAAAATTTACGTGTCATATTTGTGCTTTGGAGCAGTATGCATACCTCTCCCAACTGCTCCCATTTTAGCAGCGGCATGTTAACATCTTGGATGCAGACCATGTCGGAGGTTGGAAGCGGGTCGTCCCCAACTCCCACTCACAGATCCCAGCATGGTCTAGATCCAGGCATTTAAATCTGAGGCTCCCACTCCCAAATTGAGAGCTGTTGGGAGGAGGTGTGCACACGGCTCCTGCTAAGAGTTGAAATCTTTTCCCTTGCTATTGTACAGTGAGCGTCGGTGGATGTGGCTAACTTGAGCGTGAGCAGCAGCTCGCTACGGTTGGACATTGCGGCAGCGGAGGATAAAGATTATGCAAGGTGGTCCAATTGAAGTGACAAATGATACACATGCCTTTTTCTAAACTCGGTCTTTTCTTTTTGGAAGTTTATCATCTTTATTGAACAAACACAATATTAACAACAACAATTCAACAAGAGTTTTCAAAATGGAAATCACGGACCTTGATAACAAGCGACAGTCTCCTCTTGAAGTCTTGACAGGCTGCCCGCAAGATGTTTTGGAGAATTTTGAGCCATGCCTTGCGAAGTCGAGCCTTCAGAACTGCAACGCTCGGTGCCGGTGTAGAACAGGCCTCTGACTCCAAAATAGACCATATGCGAAAATCCATTGGGTACAGGTAAGGAGAACCGGCCGGCAATTGCGTTGGCGATATGAAGTCCGGTACGTTGTCTCGAAGCCAACCCTGAGTTGAGAGTGCTGTATGACAAGGAGCAGAGTCTTGCAGAAATATCCANAAAATCCATTGGGTACAGGTAAGGAGAACCGGCCGGCAATTGCGTTGGCGATATGAAGTCCGGTACGTTGTCTCGAAGCCAACCCTGAGTTGAGAGTGCTGTATGACAAGGAGCAGAGTCTTGCTGAAATATCCATCTCGCATTCCCGGAATGCTTCTTGGCGCACGGCTTGAGATGTTTCCAGAACTAAAGATCGATACATCTTGGCGTTCATTGTGGATCCTTTTTCTAGGGAAACCAGCGGAGTTCGGCCTGACTGAGTGATTCTGGCCCAGACCATTATTAAAAGAGGGCCCTTCTTGCGAGTGACGCTAAACAGGCTGGGACTGACAGAGTTCTTCCCCTTCAACCATAATCTGTCCTTCTGCTCATTCAAAACTTGCTCCACCGTGAATATCTTCTCGTCGGAAAATACCATATTTTCCATTTCACCAATGGCGGCCCGGCTGAGTAGTAACCTGGATCTCGTGAGCCTGTTTCGCTTCTGAGCCGGCGACAATTCCTGAACTTCCTGTAGTTTGAACGATCTTAGTCCAAGGTCCTCTTTCATAATCCTCGCGACAGTGCTCTTCTAAATCCCAGTGTCTTTTGAAAGTTTTCTTGAGCTTTGCCGAGGATTTCTCTGCAGTCGTTTCCTCAGCCTTCCGATGTTATCTGCTACTCGTACTGTCCTCCTTCTGCCGCCTCCGTAACGCTTCTTTGAAGAGCCAGTTTCAGGGTATCTTTTGATGGTCCGGTATACCTGGTTGTCAACTCCTTGAAAATTTGCAGCGGTTTCTTTCCGGAGCGATACGATGGTGGAGAGCGCAACGATAGTGGAGTGGTTGTCTTCCATGGCAGAAAGTGACACTGACACTTCAGCAAGAGCAACCAGCTTTATGTAGTTACTCCTGTAGATCATGTACAAACATGATCTGCCACCATCATCCTCAGCTGTTGTGCAGAGTTATCAAAACGAACCCTTCGAAATTATTGTCACTTCAATTGGACCACCCTGTAGTGGCGCAATAGCGCCGTTATACACGATCAAGTCTGCAATTTCGCTTACTCCATTCGCATCCACTTTTTGGCGACTATCGACATCTCCAAGCGAAAGCGCTGTAGTGCTTTCCATGAGGCATGTAAAACACCAAATGGTGATTTATGGAATTTCTTAGACAGCACAAGATCAACTGTTGTAGATTTGGGTCCTTTCTTCACTCTTTTGCAAGTGTGCTTTGGAAATTTGAAAAAGATTTGACGATGCTATAAAAACATCGCCCGCCAAAATCAACAAAGCATTAAAAAAGATTCGTTCGTGTGTTTCATATGTTGTGAAATGATTCACACGTCTTACATGGAAGGAGAAATATGTACTTCTGGGAGCCTTGCTGGAACGAGAAGATATTTCGCAGCTGCGCTGCCTTCTGAAGTTTCTCTCTAAGAAATGAATTCTTCTTTCATTATTTCATACAGTTTGCAAACGGAATAATATCTTATGTACTTCAAAATCAAAATGAAAGTTTGGATTAAAACGACAAAAACTCAAGTCCATTATCAAGACTTATAATAACGCGCTTAGTCTGTTTGTAAGTGAGTGTGGAACTCCGGTATATGGCAAGCGGACGAGAGGCATCGACCGCCACGCGCACACCGCGCGTCGCGGCTCATCGCAGCTGGGGCAGCTATGCTGACGCCTGAGCCTTCAGAATGACAAATAGTGTGCGGATATCGTACATACATCGTCCAAGTGCTCTCAATGTTTTCGGCCCGTCTTAGACGTATCGAATGAACATGGAGGAAGAAGAGGAGCATCGTATAGTACGCCAATGCCTCCAGCGATCTTAGTGAGTGAATACAAATGAAGAAAGGATGCTTGCAAGAGTGTTCAATGTTGCTAACAGTTATAGTCATGTGAATACATTAGTACAGTCGAAAATCATGAACACTGTACAGGACCAGAGCTCTGTGTGTGGGACGCATAACCGAAGTCAAAAGTGACGATAGTCGAGTGTCTGTGAATACCCGCCTTTTTTCTTGCCTACTAATCAGCGCACATTTTCTCCTGGTAATGCAACAGAAATCACAAATCCCCATACGAGGAACATCAATCGTTACTGCACCGCTAACAATAGGAGTAGCGCCGCATCAATCGTTAAAGCGTTATTTATAGTGCGTCGGAGTCCGATTCGGTCGGATAAGAAATGATACATATCGATCCTCTTCGGAATCCGACCGATGAGGATCGATACGTATCATTTCTTATCCCACCGAATCGGACTCCGACGCACTATAAATAACGCTTAAGCAATGGTGATACCGCTAACTCAAAGTATCAAGTAGTTTGGGTTACCACGTATCAACATGGGTTGATGAGTGGTTGACACTTCCTATAAAATTACGTTAATCAAAGCACGTTTCGGGGCACAAGCTAGATAGAATGCTCCAAAACGTGACATCTTGGAAGTTTTGAAATTTGACATTTTGCACGCACGGGGCGAACACCCAGTTCAAGGAGTCAGTATACCTCAGATGCAATAACACTGAGTTAATTAGAGACCAACAAAAGCACTAAGTTGATTTGCGACAAGTGTTTCCTTTTGCCGAGCACTATATGTTCACCTGCACATTCGCACGGCTGTTTCTGTCGTTGTGAAGAAATTTGACAGAACCATATCCGT
The DNA here is from genome assembly GCA_000688135.1 of Ancylostoma ceylanicum. NCBI lineage: Eukaryota > Metazoa > Nematoda > Chromadorea > Rhabditida > Ancylostomatidae > Ancylostoma > Ancylostoma ceylanicum. The sequence goes on from JARK01000026.1 coordinate 82,321, forward strand.
CACCTGGTTATTCAAAATACAGCTCAACTCACACGAAGTTACGATTTTTTCGAAGAGATTACGGACCATGCACATTTTCATAGGACTCCATTGATTTCACGCACGGTATGCGTAGAAAGCAAAGCCCCTTTCGATGCTAAACAACTAAATACGTATTCATATCAACGTATCTATGTTATGTTTCTGAAAGATTATGTGAGAAAAGAAAAACAATGCGAAATTTCCCAATGTGTTGTGGACCCATCCACTTACTACATTAGCTAAGCACACCCTCTACCATCCGAGATGTTCATCTTTGACCTCTGGAGTTTCTGTTTTCGTAATAGAAGTTAGTACACAGTTGCTAGGCAGTTGATTGATATTGAGTTTATGAACCTTGCGGCAAATGGTAACACAGTAGAGGTAGCAGAGCTGCTCCCCTTGAGATGAGCCGCACCACAGAGGCCCGCGCAGTGGTCGATGCCTCTCGTCCGCCTGCCATATACCGGAGTTCGTGTGTGTGTGTGTGTGTGTGTGTGTGTGTGTGTGTGTGTGTGTGTGTGTGTGTGTGTGTGTGTG